>CM076575.1:964089271-964195158 GCA_034641835.2 Pinus albicaulis
AGTGTAACCCAGCTTCACGTTTCCGCCCTCATGTACCGAGACTTATATTTTTTTTGAAAATACTCCCAAGAAATTGTATTCTCTTCCAAAAAATGTACACTTCTATCCAATTCCTATTAGAGAGTATTTTTTCCCTACAGGTGGTAAATAGCTATTTGAGCCTTCAATTTACTCTCGTACTCATATACATGAAAGTATTTATCATGTTAAGAAACCATGCTTCCACATATTCTTCCATTTCCCCATCAAAAGTGTCGAGTTTGATTTTCCTTAACTCTCCTTGTAACTCCATTTTCTTCTTTTCTTTCTGTGATTTCAGATATGTCTCTTCCGATTCACCTCGACTTTTAGAATTCTTTAACTATGCTTCCACCTTTTTCCTCTTCGTCCCTTATCGTTCTATTCTTTTATGGCTACAATTTTCGATCAACTCTCTTATCATCATATCTTGTTCCTCACTTACCTTTAATAGGCATTCATTATTTCTTCTAAGGTAAGTCAACTCTTGTTGCCGCTTTCTAATCACGTACATAAATTGAGAAGTTTGTGGGGTACTTCCATTACCCAATTCCACATAGATTTATCCATCGATTGATATGACTATAGGGGAATCCTTTGTCGTTCTATAATGATTCACTTAAGTACCTTATAAGATGATACAATCTGCTATCAGTATTTCATATTGATATTTCTGCACATATTTCATTTTAATATGATGGTTCCTTGCAAGCCCGGTGCTGAAACAAGCCTTTGATACCATTTTGTAACAATCCTCCATCTACATATTTTTAATTTTTAATTATATAAATAAACTTCCCACATTCCTTATAATGTTGATTCCATTCCTACTTGTTTGTTTCCTTTCCATAGTAACATTAATCATTACCTTAGTGATGAGAACATCATGTCGTCTACTTCTTCTATGTATAGATATACAAACATGGTGTTAAAAATTCTTGGTCCATTTGGTTATTATGTGACATCCTCGGCATATGGTTTAGAAGGCGTGTATGTTGTAGACACGTCAATTCCTTTGTGAATTTTTTAAATGACTCCATTCCCTAATGTTAAGGCTAACGACCTGGGATATACATAGTGAGGGTGAACATTGTTATAACTCCTTATGTTTAATTGGATGCGATCTATTATTTTAACCTTAGTTTTTATGATAGTGTACTTGGGGAAGAGTATGGACATATAAACGAGAGTAACCCCCCCTCCCCCCCTCCTAAATCATCACTTAACTTTATTCCAAATTACTTTTCCTACTACTATAATGTTGTTTATTGGATTTGATTCTCACGCTCAATGGTCTTCCACCACTTATGCTAGGCCCATGTGATTTTCAAATGGCCTATGGTACCCTCTAGCCTTTGAAGTTTGGATTTGGCCTGTGCTCTCATTCAATGAATAATACGGATTTCTCTTCTCTTACCCTAGCTATAGAGTTTGTAGCATGTCTCATTCACGAATTTTCATGTCTCACTCCATGTGTTGGCTCCTGTAAAAGTGTTTCTTTCAGGAGGGAGACAATAAAAGTTTGCCTTTTATGTCAAGGTATTGTGGTACTTCCCATATCTCTGATGCATCCAATTTCGATTGAAGTAGGTAAATTTTTCAACGAAGCTCGTTTTCAAACTTATTTAAGTGCCTTTGTCTATTCTCAGTTCAAAAATATCCATGGTTTATGTTTTTGTCTTGCTTATGTCCAAATAGGGACACAAATGGGTATTCGCTCTCATTTCATGAAGTCAACTAAGACTGGCTTAACTTTTCCTTACAATATTAACTCCAAAAGTTGTTTGTTTTTTCCTTGGTTTGGATTATAAATATCCTCTTAGTAATTTATTAAGTTTGTTCAGGGTTACTTGCACAATCTATTGTATTATTTAAACTTGACAAATATACCCCTAATTTTCGTTATGTAGGAAGAGGGAAACCATTTTGAGCGCTCTTATTGGTGCTAGCTTAGTGTGGTACAAATTATCTTTTTTATGTGAGTTTATTCTCCTAAATTTCAATAGGAATTTTATTTTAGTGTTCCTTTGGCATTATAGAGTTATTATATTCGAAATAACCCCTTTTTTCTTTTCCTACACTACACATTCTAGGAAATTGTTGCCTTGCAGGAGTAGGTCATCCTTCATTAGGTAAACAATTTTTTTTGAAGGGTTTTGTTTCTCATATTCTACATATTTATTTTATTATTTTTCTCCAATAGGGTTGACACCAATCCATCTATTTGTATTTTTGGTACCTCCAACCCCTGCATACTCAAGGTTTTTTATCTTGTAGGTCTCAACATGGGTTCGAATAGTTTCGTTCATTCGCTGACTCCTCTCACTCGCGCCAAATTGATTATTTCACATCATCTCTACTTCTCATTGGAGTTTTTCACGCCTAACAGGGACAATGGTGCCTTCTCTCATGTACGATGTATTGTATTCTCTGCTAGGATTGTTAATGGTTTCATTTTGTTCCTTCTGGCTTGAGCACATACTTATGAGCTGAAAACCCTTATATGTTATGGGATTCAATTTTTTTTATCTACTTCTTGTATGTAAATATTTAAGATTGATTTTATACCTCTATCTAGAACATTACCCATACTTTCAATGGAAAGTCCCAAGAAATATTATTTTAAGAGATGCACACTCATACTTCCTTTCTACATTGAATTTATGGGTATGAATCCTTAATTGCATGTATTGTGAAAGATTTATTTATGTGTGGAATTTTCATGTGATTACATTAATCTTTATCTCTTTTGAATCCTATTTTGGATAACATTTCTAGTGATGGGTTATGGTAAAAACTCCATAGTTTCTGAATTAAGTCTGAAGGTAATTTTTAGTGCTACTATGACAAAATTTATTCTTTTCATAATTTCCATGTACGCACATTTGAATAGTAATTCCAACAGCTTCATTCAGCTATATTTATTAAGAAAATGTTTAGCATGGTTTCCATGTAGATGTTTCCATAAGTAATCCAAGGATTTATTTTGATATATTTATGTATCTATGTTATGAAACACTTCTCTAGACGGTTTAGTTTCACTAGTTTCCAGCTCCAGAAATTTGTTCCGAGGCTATCATGATTTCAACTGTATATTAGCACCCTTCACCGTCTCATATGGGTTTGATGTAAATTCTATACCAAAATAACTCAACTGCCTGGCTCAGACCCCGCTATCGGTGCTTTCTTCCTCTAAAGGAAAGAATTTGACAGTTACCCTAGAATAATTGGTATACCCACTTTTTCCCAGTTCCGTATTATTTGTCAGAAGCTTTTGGGAAAGTGTTCCTCTTCCAATTTGTTTAAATATAACATACTCGTCAAGATTCATGATCTAGCCATATGTTGTCTATTTTAAGCGACATATTGTATTAATATGTTTTTTTTATACAGTTTAGACGCACCATTGCCGGTTATCTAGTATCGTTATTTTCTATCTTTCTCATAGTTCAAGCCAAGTCTCGAATTTGTCATCATGTCTCTTCATGTGATTTATAATTCACTTCTAAAATTCTTCTCATTTAAAATCTAGGAAAATATAAAGATCTTAACGATATCATTTACACATAAGAGAAAACCACATAGACTCCCATAAATATAATTCACATTTTAATAACAATTTCCATAATTTATAATTGACTACCCAACTATGATTCTGATCAATTACTCATTTCTAATACAATTACTTGGTTTCTCTTATGTTTAGTATATCCTCTTCTATGAAATGAGGAAATTTAAAACAAAACTAAGCATCATTTCGGCCTAGGTGCTCATAGTATCCACAACCCAACCCAAAACAAAAATAAGTTCGAGGAATACTAAATCAAGAGTATTTTTTTTTCTAGTAATAATAAAAGTATGGTTGTCTTACACTATTGCTTCTAGAATTTCCTTACAGTAAAATATTCCCATGCATGCATCCATCAACAATTTATAAATCATGAATTTTCACTGTAATCATTTCTTTTATATCTATCTTTGAATTTCTTCAAAGTTATACAACCACTCCCACCTCTCCATATTCATTCATTTCTATTACCGATACAATACATAATATAAATTCACTAAAAAAGTTACACATTTCACTATTCCTATTGCATGCTTTGAAAATAAGAAATATACTCATAATCTTCATTAAACCAATAGTTAATAACTCTACACAAATTTCTAACCATATTTATAACTAAAACTACATTTGGGAAAAACAACTTCCTCCCAACCATGAACTAATCCTCCAGTGCCCCTCGAGTAGAGATATATTGCTAAAGAATAAACACCCCCTTCTGATTCCAGATAAGGCGTTTTAGGCCTTACTTACCTAGCAGATTTTTCCTTAGTGATGTCCCACTTTCCAGGGTCTGCCAACTCGCTAGATTAGGCTTTTCTCTTCTTATTTTTTTTCAAAAAAGGTTTATGCTCCTCTTTCTTTAATGCCGACATTTTTCTCCCACGACACTTTATTCACACTTAGTGATTTAATAGATTTTCTCTCTAATCATATTAAATCTTATTAATAAACCCTTAGGGAGTTTTTAGGAGTGATTTAAGGGAAGGTTGTCTTGATCTTATCAGTCGGCCTTGGTTTCCGAATCTTGGAAATAATCTCTTTATCTCAAGTGTTTCTTTTCCAGGTAATTTCGAATTTTACTTCTCATTAATAAAATTCATTTATTACATCATCATAATTTATTGTTCATTTTAATTCTAGTTCACCATGCCTTTCTAGCCATCAAAAATAAAATTAGTTCAATCTAAATAAAATATATATTTACATAGAAACAAAGGGGTATTTCACTTTTCCAACCCTCCAACATAAATTTCACTAGTAAAAGATGATGAAATTAATGACTAGGTGACTAAAAATGTTAGTCACTGCAATTATTTCAAGTGAATTACTACTACATTTGAGAAATTTTAAGTGAACGAACTAAAAATTACTAACTCAAATGACTAATTTAGTCTAGGAATAAAATATACGACTAGATAATAAGTGACTAAACTAAAAGTCACTAACTTAAATGACTAATTTAGTATAGGGATAAAATATATGACTAGATAATAAGTGACTAAACTAAAAGCGACTAACTTAAATGACTAATTTAGTCTAGGATTAAAATATATGACTAGATAATAAGTGAAAAAATTAATAATGATTAATGTAAATGACTATTATAGTCCAAGTATAAAAATATGACCAAATAACAAGTAGAACAAGTATATGAATTAGTCATTTATGTCAGTAATTTTTAATTGTGTCACTCCATAAACGGAAAATTGTAATTTTGGTACCAAAGTGTTACATTTCACTATAGGTGTCTTTGAATGCATATGCAGTGTTGGAATTTAGAGACAAAGGGGTCTTTGAATTTATAGTGCTAAAATTTTGAATACCCTTTTGCCTCTAAAGTTTAACATTGTAGATGGATTCATCTACAATTAACATAATTGCATGTATCATCTATCGACTTTACACTAATGCCTTCATTATAATTTTAGTAAAGGTAATATTTAGATAATCAAATAATATTTATATTTAATATTTGGCCATAAAGTTTAATTTTAAAACTTCATTGATTTATGTTAAAAGTGTGAATTTTTTTAAATCTAAGGTTAAAACTTCATATTTACATTTAATAAATAGATAAATATAACATTTCTCATGTTAAACGTGTGAGCTCATTTAAATCCTCGTGGAAATAATATAAGAAATTATCTTGATTGCATCATCCACTTCACTATTGAGAGTGTGTTTCATGATGGAACCTAACTCACTGAACATCTCATTGGATTTTATGGAATTAGTGGCCAACCAGTTCAGGTTTTTTAACCAAGCCCTCGTACATGCCAAAAACATAAGATCACATCACAACCTGGGATCCTCCTTCCATATTCAATGCATTTTAGAGCAAAAATTTTAGAATAAATGAAACTTTGATTCTATGTTGACAATATTAAAGTTACCTTAAGGCAATGATTTCAGCTAATGCATCATCGACCATGAATGCATTGACTTTCCAATTAGGACGAATTTGGAAACACCTCTTAATGAGATTCTCCAACCATAGTGCAATATCATCTGATGTGTTTCGTGATGCCATGACCCATGCAATTCGGGCCCCACTTTGTTGTTCATCAAATGCCGCAAGTGTATACAACTAATACTGTCATATTCAATGTTACATAAATTTAAATACACATTATTAATCATATTTAATGTCTACCACTTAATTAATTATATTCAATTAATCATTTTCATCCAACTTACCCCATAATTATTTGTATTAAATGTTGAATCCATGGCTATTAAGGAATTGTGTGATAGCTTGACCATTGTCTTCAACATCCACTTTGTTTGAATCCCTATTATATAAGGGACCTCCACATGTTTGGGTTTTTGGTAAAAGAAAATATATTCGTGGTGCTTTTGATACCAAAGTTTTACACTAATTTCATGCTTTTTGTGGAGTTTATAATTTCTCTTCGCCAACTTGTTATATATGTTTACAATATATTTCCTGCATAAGAAGAAATATCTATCCTAAATTGTCGCATCCATGTCAAAATGTATCTTAATATGGGTTCTATACACCATATCAATAGGCACTCCCAAAAAGAAACAACTCTCAACATAAGAAACAATGTCCCTTGAAAGCCTTGGCCTATGCGAGGTCGTAGCCTCACCTAAATTGTCATGTTGTCCATGAAAAGGCCAACCTCCTGTATCTTCATGTTCATACATATTGAAAGCCAGTATTGTTATATGAGGACTTTCACAATAATGTGGCATTGACAACCCCTCTTCTGCACAAATGATTTTCTTTGTTTATTTGAAGGCTCTTTTCTTTTATCCTCTGGGCCAAATAAGAAATAATATCCACACCAAAATTATTGAAATGTCAATACATAAAAATAATGATTAAAATGGTTTTAAAGGTCCTAAACAATGCATTTTTGAAATACCTACACTTCATATTGTGATGCGGCAATTGTTCTTTGTCTTGGTTCTTTGTTATATCGCCAGATGAAATTACATGGAGCAATATGATTTTCTTCCTCCCCTTTGATAAAGTTAGAAACTATTTTTAAATGGATTAAAGCAACCCGATCAAATTTTTTTGTTATTTCAATTTATTTCAGTCCAAACGAAGTCTTTACTAGAAAAGGTTGTCTTGTCTTTGAGGTCTTGCACCTCAAGATCCATGATATGCTCCCATTTTTCTCGCTTACCCATTCACAGTTTTCTTGAAATCAAACATAATTCTAAACATGCAATTGGATTTATGGTGTTGTTATTAAGTGTTCCCTTTTATAATAGTGAAATAATATAACAAAACTTGTACTCGGGGAAATTTAATTATAATATAAGCATTTTATAACTGATTTCAATTCTGAGGAAAACCCAATCGTTGCAATTGCGAGAGTTACTATGTGTTGGTATGTGAACAAAGTAAACAGTGTGCCAGCCAAATGAAAAGATTTAACCCTTAGATGGTAACTGTGTTAGATCACTACCGAAATATACTTCAAATACAAGTATGAATAAGCATTAAAGAGATTAAACCGCAATCCAAAAAACAAATTGCATAGAAAATTCAAATGTTTTATTGGTATGTTGATTGCTACATGATTACAACCATCGATTTGGTTATATGACGTGTTATATTTCTCCTTTCGAGTTCATCCATCAACAAGCAAGATGCTTCGATTTTAAATATTATTGAACTGCCTTGATCCTACTTTGACAATAGCTTATGTTGTGGGCTATAGAGATCCTTTTGTTTTACCAATTGAGCTACATGAAAAATGGTGATCCTTTGCAACAAAGATGGAATTCATGTCATGCTATGGTGGCCACAGTGGTCATTTGGCAGTGGTTGCCGCATTTGATTAGTGAAGACAAACTAAGAAAAAGAGACAAGAAGTTGCATTTTGTGTAAAATAATTTTGTTCTCATGGAACCATGGTTATGTTGGATGGTATGCGAAAGCTATGGAATGAGCTTACTCATAAGGGATTAGTCTCAAAGGATTTACATTTTTGTATCTTGAATGGTCAACCTCCAGGTTATATTCTAGGTGTAGTTCTATTATCTGGATTGTTTCTAATGGTAGGAATCTTGTTTCCACTTCATTCCAGTGGTGAGGCATCGATGTGCATTAAACAATATACTCTAATCTAGCCTATGGAAATGGCTTAGATAAAACTGTATTGCAATGGTGTAGATAAATAGAAATGTAATTCGTTTTAGGAATACCCAATTTTTTGTAGAAAAAGAAAACCAATGCACCAATAAATGAAACCAACTATTATAAACTCCATCTGATCAGGATTTTATAATCTTATTTTTCTTACAATTTGTTGCAAATATGCATTCAGTCAATGAAGACTACACTATGGGTCGGGATTAGCTACCTCCCAATTTGTATTCTTCTGCATGCAATTGTTGGAAGTAATGGAGACAACACGCAAGGCCAGGCCAAAATGGGCTCCGAGACAACGCTTTGTAAAGCATGGAGATCTATGGTGCGCGTAGAGCATTGTGGCTACGGTGTTCGTTGTGTCCCTACGAAGGTCGAGAGGCGGCCGCATTGAATCGGTGGAGCAGCCCGACAATTTGTGGCAGAGGCAGCTCGTTGCAGAGGAGGCCATCAACCAGCGATCTGTGTCTCCCTCACCATCTGAGGCCCCCATCTCGGCAACGCCTAAGATTTAGTGTGAATCTGATGTGTTGTTAACAACGTGTCTGTTGGTGTGGATGCTTGGAGGTAGAGAATTAGCTACAAGATCGTTGTGCATGTGTGGACGACAGGATTGAGCTTGCTACGTCAAATTGCTGGAGAATAATGGCTAGAGAATCGTTGGAGAATCATGAGGCACGGTGACTGTGCTAAACTACGTGGAAGAGAGATCTCGGAATTCTTCATGAAGGCTAAGCCTGGAGACAAAAGAGTCCCGTGCGGATCGGATCATAGAAATCGAATCTGGAAAGCCCGTGAGAATGATGCATTCGGATTTGGCGAGTGTGTGGAGTCAGGATCAGTGACGGACCATTGTGCTGGATCGTAATTTTGTGAGGATCGGATTGAACCTTGTGTTTTTTTGGGCGGCTGCCATGGTGTAGCAGCAAATTCACTACATGGTCACCAATTGGGTGGAGCTGTGAATTTAGAGCGGTAATGAGACTGTTGAGTTTCTAAAACATCGTTGCCAAATTTGTGACCCGACCTGTGTGTGGAGTGGTGCAAATAATGGCGTTGTGAAGGCCAAGTTCAATGGCATTGTTTTCTGACTACTCGGCGCCACAATAAGCTAATGCCTGGTTGCATCGACATTTTTTTAGGGATCCTATTTACTGGAAACATTTGGTTGCTCTTGCTGAATTATATGCGGAGACCCAATTCCATAGTCCAATTGGGTGGAAAGCATTTATTAAAAACAATATTAATTGATTTGCTACGCTTTTTTTAAGAAATATGTGTCATATGAGAAATTGCTAATTACATGTATCAAAATTGTATCCAGTTTGTTGAGAGGTCCTTTTGTTGCTCGTTGCAAGAACTGAGGGCATTGAGACCTGTGTGGCATAGAAGCCACACTCTACAAGGTTCTACTGTTGAAGAGCTGCCAAAGGGAGAAGTTTCTCGCCTGCGTGGTAACGGGTTGTTGGAGCTCGTTAGAGGACCGAGTGGAGTCGAAATTTGTAAACAAGATAAAACGAGAAAAGCTAGACTTTAACAACATGTCTATATTTTTAGATATTTTTTATTCTGATGATGATGATTTTCTCATGTGGACATTTGGAGGCATTAGCATGGCTAGTATTTTTGCGTTTGAAGAAATTTTAGAAAAACAATGTGATTCTATTGATGACCACAAGAATCAAGAGGAATAGTCTGTTGTGCAAGATACTGATATTGAAGAGTCATGAGTTGATCTTCAAGAATGATATAAAGAGGAACAAAGTGTTGAATATCAATTGGATGAGCCACGTGAAGCTGATTGCAAAGACGTGACAGAAGAAGACAAAGCTGGAGAGAATTATATTGTGATGATCTCATGAATATTTATGTGTGTGCAGACGTTAGCAACAAGAGCAAGGAAAAAGCAACGAAGTTTGAAGAATAATTGAAATTTCTTGAAGCGTGGCTTGAAACACCATGTCTTTATAAAATCAATACAGAAGTTGCATCAATAAATGATGAAGACATTATCACTAACGTTCAGATGGTTGACCGCAGAAATAGTGAGAGGGAAAATTCTCCTATCTAGCCTGACATAATCTTGAGAAGGGCGAGAATAAGAATTCAAACTTTCCATCACTGGGGAAGAAATGAGGTGAAAATACATCACTACCTCATGGCAAGGAAAGTGAAGATGAAGCCTCACCTCGGAATGAACAAGTATGGAGTCACGAGCATAAAGACCAAAATGAAAACCTCTGTTACCAAGTTTTTCATGTTTTTTATTGTAAGCCTAGCTGAGACTAAACTAGCAGGCATATGTTATTGTTCAGTACCATTTCTCCATTAAGGGGGAGTGTTGAAAGTAATGGAGAAACCTAAACTTAAATTATTGTTATGATGAGGATAGGTTTGAGAATCTAACCTTGGACCTCATATCCTAATATCTAGGGAGTGGTTGAAACCATCCCATTAGTGTGAAAGCCTATATATTTGAGGCTCATCTAACTCAATAGTCAGTGCTTGTATGAGTGTGTGTACACTCTCCAAGTATCTCACCTGAAAAGCCATTTAGATAATAGTTAATATATTCAGTTTTTAACAGCAATTTCTTTTGTTTTTCGATTGGTTTGGTGCCCTTGCCACTAGAATGATCTATTTTGTAATACATAGTGGATACCCTTCTCGCGACACAATCTGGAGGTGAGAAATCATTGGATGGTGTCTGGATTGTATCAAGATTCTAGGGAGTTTGGTCAAGGCTACCCACTAGTTCATAATTTCCCAGGTTTGGTTTATAGTTTTGGATACAATCCCATGTCATAATGCGAAGGCGTGCGCCTGTTAATATGATCAGATTTGTCTGTCTATTACGCTGCATAGGACGGTTTAAAGAACTTCTCCCTTTATTGCACAGGATCAAACTAAACTATAAAAAAACCTGTAAAATACAATCACAAGGAGGACGTGTGAAGGCGTTTTTGAAGGAATACCTACGAAACCTGTAACCCTTTGTTTTGTTCTAGGTCAAGGAGCAATGGCCGCAAAACAGTAGTTTGCAAACCTTTGTTTTGTTTTGTTCTACGTAGTTGTGCAATGTCTTTGTGGTCTCTGCTTTGTTTCTATTTTGGAACGATATGATAAAAAGCGTGCGACGCATGTGAGTAAAGTCAACCACCTACCTCCCACCGTAAGGATTAATTGGTCACCACCCAAAAAATTAACTCTAGCAGTGTCATGGGGTGATCCCAATGGAAGAGTCCGTAACATAAAAGAGGATGTCAAGTCTCCATTAACAAGCAGCAAAAATTTTCCGACAGACACAATTTTCGAGTTAAAATATAACGTGGGTAAACTACTCATATTAATTGAACTCAAAATAGTTAAGTCACACTCTAAATCTACCCAACTTACCTAAAAAGAGTAATTACAATTGGAGTTGTCTTTAGTGTGACTTTTTGAAGTTTCAGGTGCCAGAATTCGGTGAAATTTTTTGAGGTAAAATCTTGGTTTTTGTTATTCAAACTGGTTTTTTTGACTCTATATATGGATTCAGCATCCTCAAAAACCTCTAGGGCACTTCGATTGTGCAAAATTAGCAATCAAACTTCTTTTTTCAATAAATTCCCGCCAGAATATAGAGAAATTACACCTTAAAAAGTCACCATAAAAGCCTTCAAAAAGTCGCACTAAAGACCAAAAGAAGTTGGCAGCCGTGAACATTCCCGCAATGATGACATGACAAGTGGTGGAATGTTGGCAGCATTTAACCTTTGATTATATGGACCAATCAGAGCATTTTCTATTATTATAATAATATATGGGCCTCCTAATACGTGCAAACATTGTAGTGCTGCTTTCGTGCAGGTCGGGGAAAAGGGACTTTGACAAGATACGCGGAAAAGAAGGCGATTGATCATATGGCAAATGCCGCGCTTATCCAATGTTTGACAAAAACAATTCTACATACTCCGAATCAAACGTAACTTAGAGACTTTGGAATTATGCAACATCATCACATGACCGCCCAAATATACCGTCTCAGGAAATGAAATCGTGGAAGCAGCTTCCGCTGTCTTATGGTTACGTCCGTGGCTAGAGAACGGCCACGAAATGCCTTTTTACAGTCGATAAAAGCCATTGGCGAAGTTATCTCTAAGTTATTCTTCATAGACCGTGATCAGCAGCAACTGCTGACTTGTGGCAGCCTGTAATAGATTAGTGAAAATGCTTACGTGCGTGACCAGCTAATAGCCAAGAAACCTGATTTCACACTGGTTAATATCAATATTTTTTGGCAGTGGGATAACTTTTAGAACATTTTTACATTTTATTTTTATTTTTTTAATTTAATTTTAATTGAAATTTGTTTGGAATATTTTGGAATTTTAAATTTCAGTAATGTATTCTGTAGAAATGTGTGTTGGGAGTGTGTTTAGGACCAATTCATGATGTTGTCAAAAACGGTATTACCAGAATTCTGCAGAAAAGACAAAAACATATCTTAGTTAGACTGTTTTGTTAAAGATAATTTCAAATTTTTTTGGCATTTTGAAATAAATTTTATTGCATTAAGTTTTTTGTTTTGTATTTTTTAAATTTAATGTTCTATATATATATATATATACTTTCGTAACATATTGTTACAATATGTTTTAAAATTTTTGAAATTTTTTTATTGCGCATATTTGACATCTCAAACTTCTAATGTCACCCAATCTCAAAATTTGCCATTTGCAAACAAATCCTTACCAAACTTAGAAAAGAAAACAAAACCTAATAGACTACGGCGGTTAAAAAATGATATGATTTGATTGCATTTTAAGTATGCGTATGAAGTGTATATACACTTATCCACTATATTACAGAGATACAGTTGAGTGATTTCATGACGACAAATTAAGTTGGCAGCAGTGTCATTCATGCGTGCTCGTTAAGCTTACCTGCATCGCAGCGCACACATACATTTATCCAACCAACACGTACTGCACTTAGCTCACCATCATCACATTTAAACACATGCATACACGTATTCATAGTGATATAAAGTGTCAAACTAATTCTACCAGCAAATCATTTTATAAGTGACTAGATTCAAATACACTGTAACTTACACATTATTTTACGAGGCCATTATCACTCCGAGCAGTAATGGAGACTTAAAGCCTTACCAGAAAATTTAAACTTTTTTCAAGCTTGAAAGAATGGGATAGCCGGGATCTCATGACTCCTCAATTTCCTGAAGTAATATTTTGAAAAAACTCTAGTAAATCCTTGCTAACAATAAGACGTAAAATATTAAAAATTTTAGACTCCATGTTGGTTGATAGCGTAGGAGGTAATTTTGAGTAAATAAAAAAAAATAAAGTTAATTAAATATTTTTAAATTGTAATCGGAAACTTTTGTATTAAAAGACTATATACTGCATGTAACTAATATCTCATTTCCCTCTCAGTCGGTCGTGGCGAAGGCTCACAAGAGTGGCTCTCCTTTAATAAACATAAAAGAAAAATTCCTCGGAACGTATTTTTGATAATTTGGTTTTGATATTTTTTTATAAAAGAAAGTTTGGTTTAAAATTTTATCTCAAAATAATGTTTCTATAATAAATTACTTTTACAAATAAAAAATAAATTAGAAAATTATCTTTCTTAATATCTGCTTTGAAAAATTGCAAATTCAAAATACCACAAAAATGGAAATTCTCTAATAGACAGCGCAAATATTTTCCAAACAATTCAAAAAAGAATTTATCACATATCAAATATGTTTATTTTTCTTTCCTCGGTTTTTACACTTCATTTTCTCACAAAAAATGTTCATAGATTTTTTCTTGATACTTGAAACAAAAACACTGCAACTGCCGGGTAGTGCAAGAGTTGAATATCTGCTCTCCCCTTTCAGGTTTCCCATGTTCATATTGTAGATAAAGCACTTTGTACAGATTGACATAAGCAATGAGCTATTTAAAACTTTTCTTAGATACCTTCCTGATTTACATTCCTTGAAAATTGCACTTACTAGTGTTAAGAAACTGTTCAGAAATGATCTCGCTTCTTGTTCGCCTCTTGTTATTTTTTTGCAAATGCTTCCAAGTTCTTTTGAGAATCTAATTGGACTTGAATATTTATCATTGAGAGATTCTCCCAATTTGACCATCTCCAAATAATCATTTGGAAATATTAACACCCTAAATCTCTTAGACCTCAAAGGTAATAGAACATGAAAAAAATTGGTTCATCTTTTGGAATTGGGGACTGGACTTGAATATTTATCATTTAGAGATTTGTCCCAATTTGACCATCTCCAACGAATCATTCGGAAATATTAACACCCTAAACCTCTTAGACCTCAAAGGTGATAGAAGATGAAAAAACTTTGTCCATCCTTTGGAATTGGGGATATTAACAGCTCGAAGGAAAAACAAAATCAGTACAAACTTGAATTTCAAATTTTTCATTTTTCTAGATGTAAACTATAAATTATGTTAGTCTCCCCAAAAATACGATACATTGCAATCCAAGAGCGCCTAGGCTAAGGAGTGGATTGAGAGATCTCTCTCAATGAGTTAGTTGCATTGTGTGATAGCCCCACCTAAGGTTCTCGCATAAGTCACATTGTAAAATGTTGTAAATATTATGTAATATATGAAATTAAAGAAAGGGGACACAAATTCTAGAGCTGGGGGAGGAGGATTGTTGCTTGGGATGTTATGGTTTCTTGTACAAAGAAGAAACCTAAATTTTAAGACAGTCATTGAATGTTGGTTAGTGCATACAATTAATGAACTAGTTCTTGAAATTAATTGGGTTGAGAAAAAGTACTCAGGCCCATGCTTGCTTGAAAGAACACAACAAGAAAAGAGGACAAAAAATTATAAAGGGTTTCCAACAACAAGGATGCAACAGTAAATAATGTTGACAAAAATGCAGGCCAAGACTAAGCAAGAAAATATGAGGAGACATTCGAAGAAGGGACCCTAATGGGAGAGAGTGGAGCATTCAAAGAGGAACAATTGAGGGAAGCATTGGAACAACAGAAAGCATTCATACAAAGAGGAGATCCTCATTCAAAAGGAGAAAGCATTTGAAAAGAAGACAAACCCATTCAAACAGAGGAGACTTATGCTTTGAGAGAGAGACCCATTTTAACTCCTTATAGTAAGGGAACAAAGGCATTTGTTTTGGAGGCATACTCGGAAAGGGGCTGGAATCAAGCCTCCAACAGAAGCTTTCAGTAGGCAGCATTGTGAAAAAGAGAAGAGAAGGAGATTGGTCCTCTGCCCCTGAAGGTTGTGGGTTGAGTTTCTAGTCTTTGGAGCCCTGTAATAACTTGGGGTCCCTGGAGGTTCTGGGTTTAGAGACAATCCCTAGAGCCTCGCAATAGCTTGGGTCCTTGGAGGCCGTGGTTTGAGACAAATGTCTTTGGAGCCCTGTAACAGCTTCGGTCCATGGAGGTTGTGGGTTGGGATGGAATCTCTTAAGCCCTGTAACAACTCGGGTCCTGTGGAGGTTGTGGGTTGAGATAGCATACTCTAGAGCCTTATAACATCTTGGGACCCCAATGGATAATTATTGTGTGGATGTAATTAATTATTTATTTATGAAAAATAAATAAAAATTTTCTGTGCATTAAGACCAAATGAGATTTTTGAGATCACTTGCCTAATCCATGAGGTATGGAAAGAGGCTAAGACTTTCCCTAGAAAAAAATTCTTTCAAAAAGCCTTGAAAGAATTTATTTCTAATTTAGATTTTTTGAGGAAAAATCTAAATTTCCCCAATGATGTGGAGAGTAGTTGGGAAGAGGTAAAAAGTTGGAAAAGCAGAAATCAGCTTTAAAGTCTCTAAATAAGGGAAGCCTAGGCAAACAGGAATAAAAGCATCCTGAAATTCTGGACGGAGAATTAGAAACTGTCTTTGGGGAGAGCATAAGCTTAAATAAGCTACTCCATAACAGATTGAGGTTGGTCTATTTTGGGAGAGGATCTTAGCTCGTGGGTGAGTCCTGGAGACAGAGGGACTCTAAGGTTGGGAGGATTGGTCACCTGCAGAAGTAGTATGCTCACAAATTTTATGCACGATTAAAATAGAGGTTGTTGTATAATATTGATAACTGTTGTAGCTATTATTTTTTACTTATGTTTTTGAGATTATTATTCCTTACATTTAACAGAACAAAATAGGAGAAATAAATATTCTAATTTTTTTTCTAGTAGTAGGTATAAATTCTAGGGAATACTATCAGCCAGAATCTCTAAACCATAGTTGGTTTAAATATGGAGATATTAAAATAATTCCCTAGAATATTTAAAGTGTAACTTTAATCTGATTCTACAATGAACCTTTATATGAACAAAAAGATGTAGAATTCACAGACTAGGAGTTAAATTTTATAGATCCTAGCCTCTGTAGAAACATTTAAAGAGAAAAGTTATTTCAAACATTAAGAAATTATTTGAGTCTATTGGACTAGAAGGTTTAAAAAAAAAAAAAAAAGGAGTTCCGCTTTTGCGAAACAATAACAGTGATACAAAAGGTGAATTTTAAAATACCATCGTATATATGGGTATGCGAATTTCAGATTCTCTTTAGAATCAAAATAAATCAAGTATAGAATTTAAAGGCATATATCATAATGACCTTAAATAATTACAGTATACTATTAGTTGAGGCAAATCAAATCTAAGTTAATTTCAAACCAGAAAAATGTTATTGGGAAGAAATATGCTCCCTAAAATCTGCATACAATCATTTTAGAGCTATTCTCTTTTAATCATTAGTCACTGCAATTAGAGTGTTACAGAGAAATTTTAGAGAAAGAAAATGTTGAAAGCATTTAGTAAAGACCTAAATTGTATCATCAAAATTTAATAAACTTTTGAATGTATAGTTCTATTAAACTAGGAAAGAATTTTCCTAGTTCAGACTGAAAAATAAATAAATATGACAACATTTTTTAAGTTAACCTTAGAGAGAAATCTGGAAAAAAATTATTAAACAGACATAATAGTAATAAATCAAAAGGGGTCTTCTCAGCACTCTTCGCCTATCCCTCCTTTGATCATCTCTACCTCTTCCCCCCCTAGACCGGGCCCTACTCCCACTCCCTCTCCCCAGGTTCACATCTCTGGAGCGCCTGAGGCGTCTCAGAAGGATCCGGAGTGGAAACCTAATGGCATGGATGTGGACTGTATCCCCAGTCAGACAATGAACTCTACCTTCACTTCAACTAAAAGTAGTCAGACGCAACACATGGAAGAAGAACTGGAAAGCATTGATCTGGGTGGGCTTGACATCCTTGAACTAGAACAAGTTTGCAGGAAGAAAGACTACGACAAGATTCAGGAGCATCAACTCAATACCCTGGAAGTCATCATCTCTAGGGCTTATCAGCAACAACAACTGGGCATACAACCAGGAAGTCAATGGGATGGCAACCTATTTCTCAAAGACTCCAAAAAACGTGGCAGAAAGACTGATCTTCAAAGAACTATTACAATAGGGAAAATCCTGGTGGAATCAGGCAGATATTCAAAGCTAACAAAGTACTATAAGCCCACCCCTAATAGTGAATCATGAAGCTCACTTCATGGAATTTAAGAGGGCTCAACAGCCCAGGGAAACTCAGAATGATAAAAAACATGATAAAGGAGGATCAGCCCCAGATCTTCTTCATGCAGGAAACGAAATGTAGCAGTAATACTCTCGGTCAAATCCTCTCTAGAGCCTGGCTAGGTTGCCACTCGGTTGCAGTGGATGCTTCAGGGGCCTCAGGAGGTTTGGAAATAGCATGGAATACGCAAGCCATAGCAATTTCAGATTTTCATGCTTCCCATCACATCATACATGCCACTTTTCATATCATCGGCACCAACATCCATGGACATCTCACCAATGTCTACTTCCCTCAGGAAGCAGGTAACAAAATTGCTCTTCTTGACACAATTGAAGCGCTTAACCTTAATAGACTCTTTCCTCTCTGGATCGTTGGAGGAGACTTCAACATGATTACCAAGCTGGAGGAAAAGCAGTGGGGACGGGCCAAGATGGAACAGGAAAATAACCATTTCAAAGACTTTATTCAAAACAATATGTTAATTGATTTGCAATTCTGCAATGGAATGCACACTTGGAGCAATCGTAGGGCTGGTCGGCAACAAATTGCTTCCAAATTGGAAAAATTCATCATATTAGACAATGCAGTGCATCTCGGAGGCGATATCTTGGCATCTATTCTTCCATACTCGGGCTCAGATCACTGGTCGATCGCCCTCCAATGGCAAAGACCAGGCGACTCCACCAGACGCCCCTTCCTCTTCGAAGATTTTTGGCTAACTCACCCTGCATTCAATGACTTCATCAGATCCACCTGGGTTACTTACTCTCTGCCAGCAGGCTCAAAAATGTATCAGTTTCAACAGAAACTCAAATTCCTCAAATCCCAAATCAAGCGCTGGAACCAAGAGACTTTTGGAAACATCTTCCAGGCTCAGCAAGTTTTAAATAAAGAAATGAAGGAACTCCAGCAATAGATAATCGCAGAAGGATACAAGGAAGGAACCTTGGAAAAGGAAAAGCACATTCACAATCAATTGGAGGAGAGAAGGAAGCAGGAAGAAATTCTCTGGAAGCAAAAATCCAGAATTAGATGGCTGAATGAGGGCGAAAGGAATACTAAATTCTTCCATAGAACTACAGTTCAGAGAAGAATGCATAACACCATCTCCTTCATACAAAAGCGAGAGGGGCAACGAGTGGAAAGCCATGAGGAGATCGAACAGGAGATCATCAACCACTTTAAAGAGGTTCATTCGGAACTCCCAATTGATATGCGGCCTGAAATTGAAAAGATCACTCAAAATGTGCCGAAACTCATCACTGAAGAATATAATCAACTTCTTCTTCGACCTGTTATGCCTCAGGAGGTTGATTTGGCTATGAACCAACTCAAGGATGGCAAAGCGCCTGGACCGGACGGTTTTACCACGAACTTCTTCCACTCTTTCTGGGATCTCATCAAAGAAGAGGTCTGGCAAGTGGTGGAGGAATCCCGCACTCTTCACTGGCTTCTGCCCTCTCTGAACTCTACTTTCATAGCCTTAATCCCAAAGGAAGAGAATACTAGTACTCCGGATAAGTTCCGTCCTATAGCTCTATGCAACATCATATACAAGGTGATCTCAAAATTCATTGCAAACAGGTTGAAGCTGCTGCTACCCATGCTCATTTCGCTAGAAAAATCCAGATATGTTGAAGGACGACAGATCTTAGACGGCATTATACTCACTCATGAAATCATCCACTCTCTCAAGCACTCCAAACAGGCAGGTATGCTTCTCAAGATTGTTCTCTCCAAAGCTTTTGACAAGCTCAGCTGGATTTATATTCAAAAAATGCTAACAGCCTTTGGCTTCTCACCAATGTGGATTCGATGGATTCTAAGCTTAATATCATCTATGTTTTTCTCGATCCTTTTAAATGGCATCCCCTCCCGACCTTTCCGCCCCTCCAGAGGAATTCGTCAAGGAGATCCCTGTTGGACGGATAAATCGTTCTTGCGGACAAGACCGATCTCCCTAGTACTAAAATTATCTAGCAACAAACAACCAAATAAACTAATCTTTCTCTAAGCATATATAATATATGAAAAGCTCTATATAGGTGTTAAAAGACCTACCTTATGTCCAGTGCTTGTTTGAAGTTGTTGTTATCCTTCGCGTGCTTGAAGGAGTTTCGCTTGTAAACCTGCAGTCACAAACAAGCAAAGTATTACATAGCACCTGTATAGACATCATCATAAACCATGCTTATCATAGTGATCAATTAATCTATCAAATAAACCATTAAAAAACAGCTTATTGAGAAAAATAAGTATATTTGTATTAATTTCAAAAGAAAGAAAACCTTACAACCTGAGCCTTGATGTTGCACAGGTCTTCCCGGGGTCCGAAGCAGGAGTCTCTTCTACTTTGACAAGCTCTACACTCTTTCAATCAAGACAAATAGAGGTATGTAATCTCTCCTCACAAAAGTCTTGTTTAACTGAGTCTGAATCTCAACAGCATTTATCTTCAAATATTCTAAAACTTCAACTCCCTTTGAGGCTACCCAATGCCTCTTTTTATAATGGAAAAGAGGAGGTTTTTCTGTTCCAAATATGAAGGGATAGAATCCTCCTTCAAAGGGATAAGCTCCTCACATCAAGGGGTTAGCTCCATAAGGTAAGGGATACATGTACCTTATCAAAGCGTACCTATTCCCGAAAATTCTCATCTAGAATCTTCTAGAATTAATCTCAAATCAAATTTTTAACTTTACTTTCTCGCCTTTTTTAGTTTTACAGGAGTCCGCACCTATAACACATAGAAAGTGCAGTTTTGGTCCGCAGGATAGCTGAACATTAGGTGCGGGCCCGCAGGAAATGTATAGAGAAAGTGCGATACCAAAGTTTAGGAGATTTTTAGGAACTTTTCTTTGATTTTCAAGGCTTGATATGAAGAACTGATATGTTAGACTTGCAAAAGGAGGAAGTATGAGTTATAATGAGCTCATACCCATAGCAGAATGTCAGGATGACAATTTTTAGTGTAACAGATTGCCCCCTAAAGTGCAAAGTCTGGAATAGATGAAACTGAAGTCTGTCATATATGAAGAGTGTAGTACTTTATCATTTCAAGGATCACCCTGTGGACACCCCAGTCGGAACCTGTAAAAACATTCAATGCAAAATATATATGTATACATATCATCGCTGAGGTAGGAATTCCCATACTCAGATCAAAACTAACTAGAACTAACTTAAATTGTTCTGATATAGGAATGATTTTGAATACATCACAGTATAGACATGTGTAGACACAGTATGGACGCAGCCATCTGTTTATAAATAGTCTACTGTATGAATTATAACAAAATTCCTCGCAGCCTGGATGGTAGAAACTAGATCCAGGGTCTTGATTTCCGCATCTCGAACTAGTACGATTCTATCCATGTGAATAAATGTGTTGAAGTTGAACATGGTAGAAACCACTTTATTACCAGTCAATGATGTAAACTGTTAACAAGTGTGAGAGAAACCACCAGTAATGTCAATGGCTCTCAAAGTACTCAGTACAATCCATGAAATGTGAATGAATGAGCTGAAGTCGAACATCTCACGGAATCATTCGATCGAAGGTCAATGATTTATCTTGTCGTCGAATGCAAGAAACCTGCCATTGAGGTATGCAGATCTCAAGGTACTGACGATTTCTGGATCAACTTCCTAGATAATGAGTTATCGTCGATAGCAAGTGATCTGTCGTAGGAAAGCCCACAACACAAAATCATAGATCAAGTTTTGAAAATATATTGGCAAGGACTGACTCAGGGATGGATGACAGATATTTTGCAGATGAATGGTTTATTTGAACTGTCCTCTTGAACACATAACGACACTGTAGATGGCTTGGTGACAATTGACCAAAAGCTAATACCCAAAAATCGGCTGAAGACTTTCAATGTGGTTTGATTAACTGTTAGGCAAAGGATTTCCCAAGCCAGGTAAATGAAAGTGTCGTGTTCAAGAGTGGTTGACTGGATTTTATAAAAATCAAAATACAACAAACACGCCCATTTTTCTCTCTTTTCCCCCACCATTTCTGGCAAGTACCTCTTTATTTTTGACAAGCTTGAGGAGGATAACATTTGCTTGTTTATAAGCTCATCCTTCGGATGAGTCCAACTTAGTTTAAAATTCGAACCCTAAGAAGGAGTGGTCTGTTCTTGTTTTTAAAATTGAACAGGTCCTTTACTATTAAGTTTTAACGAGTCCAGTATAGGAGAAACTCGGTGGTTTTCAATTTTAGGGAGTCAGAAGAAAAAACTTAAGAAAACTCCATGGGTGTAATTTTTCGTAAATTTAGTCTCTCGAGCCCGAAAAAGAATAAAATAATGCGGGAGAGAACTCTATTGACCGTAATTAGTCAACGTAAACCTTTTTCGTAAATAGTCCATTTCAGTCCGGAAAAGGGGTAAACTTATACTGAAGGGACGATCATTCATTTATTTTAACGAGTTCGAATAATCAAGTGCTCGACAATATTTTCATGTTTAGAGAGTCTGAAAAGGGCTTAAAAGAGGACTCCAATGTTTCGCTTTTTCATAAATTTTTGAAAGAGTCCGAAAAAGTGATAAAAGTATGCTGTTTGTTGAAAAATGATCAGTTTTCCTGAAAAAATCCAGTTTCTGCACAAAAACTTGAAACATTACACATACATGTTTAAGATAAGTAAAAATGCTTTCAAAAATACCCTTTTTAAAGTGAAAAATAAACAAATTAAAAATTCATCTATTCGAAAAAACTTATAAAAAGGACTTTTTCAATTTCATTTTTACTGTTCAGTTTCAGAGTGAAAAGTAAAAATCTTTTGGGTAAGAAAGTTCCTGTGAAGATTCTAGAAAATCCATCCGGCAAAATCGAGAACCGTCAGTCCCAGGTAATCCACGACCTCTTAATCTTGTATTTCATCCGTTTACAATTCAGTTTTAGGCCTTAGATTTTATTTTTAGGGAAAAATATGGTTTAAAAATTCGCCGCGGGGGTCCGCAGGTAAGACACATGGGACCTGCGGACCCCGACTTTTTTCTATATAGAAAAAAGTCATGGGTCCGCACTCATCACACAGAGCGCGTGCGTTTCTACGCACTGTGTATAAAAGCTAAGTGCGGATCCCGCGCGTTTAAATTTAAAACTTAAATTTCTCATTTGCCACCCAAAAATTTCCAAATTAGATTGTTATAACTTGTGTTTTTATGAATTGTAGGAGTAACAAGATGTTGATTTGGAGAGAACGCGAACATGAGGACGTGGATGACGCCGCAATGCTCCATTTGCCCACAATGCAAGCATTGAAAGCATGCGATATATATAAATTCTGGGCCATCCAAGGCATGAGGGCACAGGTAGACCTCCTGACATGGCTGGTAAACAGGTGGAACGTATAGGACCAGTGTTTCATCATTGGTGGCCACCGGCTCGAAATTGAGCTGGAGGATATTTATTTTTTGACTGGTTTTTCCAAAAGGGGCGAACAAGTTTCTCTGTTTGGGACTAGGCCAGGTGGCCAGTCTGTTGCTAGTCTTCAACTAGAATTCTGTAATGATCAGGCAAACCCTAGGGACAAACAGATTGACATAAAAAACATCATCCGTCCTGAGTTGAAAGTTATTGCATTTACTGTTACCAGACTGTGTGGGAGTGTTGCGCTGCATGTGGCTACCGGTTCCCAAATGCGTATTGATGTGGACTGTTTTCACGGCACCATTTTCAACTGGTGCGAAGCTGTGTTGGCCAATATAAAAGGCCAATTGACTAGAGCGAATAATGGTAAACTAAACAACTTTGGATATGGATCCATCGTCGTTACCTTTGCTCTAGAGAGGATCCCCATGCTAGCTCCGCAGAGTATTTCTGTTGATGTCGGTCTAGTTCGAGAACCTAGGATGACTCGTTGGGTCGCACTGATGGCCCGTCACAATATTGAGGGCTCTGAGATTATTCGATTTCCTCCTTCATATTTTCGTTGGATGGATCGCAAAATTTTTACCATAGAGGATTTTCCATACACCGGGATAGACTTCCGCGGCAACCGAGAGATGACTCTCCCAGCCGGGGAAAAGTGGGATGAATGAGGTAAAATCATTTTCAACAATTTCTAAGTTCTAATTTTTTTTTATTTTTTGATCGTCTTTGAAACTAATAACCAAAATTTTTGAATGCAGATGTGGGCCCATGGCAACCATCCCACCTCCAACCTTATGACAGAAAACAACCAGCTGCAGTTGCACTAGCCCCAGCCCCAGCAGGCCAATCAGCGGAAATCTTGTCTGACTTAGAGCATCACCTAGAGCGCCTGACTCTAGATATTCCAGAGATGGACATTGATGAAATTCCACTCAGACTACAGAGATACGTGATTGGTGTTCCAGGACCTTTTAGGAGGTTCCTATGTAGGGTGGCCCGAGCAGTGGTCTCTTATCGTGATCACCATCAATGATGAGATGATCGTTTGTAGACTCATATTTTGACTTTTTGTGTTATCATTCTACCGATCATAAGGTGTTTCCAACCTATGATCGAAGACGATGTATATTTTTTGAAAACTCTCCTATACTATGATATATCACTATTTACCGGCTATCTGTGTACATGTTATGAATGTTGTTTGTTTTACTGTTTTGATTATTGCAAATGTCGATTTATCATACTAGAAGCAACTGCATCTACTAATGTATTTAAATGTCTTGGAATATGTTGATATTCAATGTAATCAAATTCACGTTCCAAGAGACGAACTCTTAAAAATAACCGTAATAACACTGGATTTCTAATGGTATAAACTCTGTTTAATTGTAATACAACAAGTTTAGAATCCAACCTAACAATCAAACTCCTAATTCCAAATGATATGGATTCAGACAATAACTCAATCACTGCACTATACTCGGCAATGTTATTCATTGTTTGACCAAGGCTTACCCTATGCATGGAAACTAACTCGTCAGAGGGTGAATAAATAACCCAAGCTGCGGAAGAAATGTTCCATGTAATATGACAAGCACCATCAGCAAAACCAATGTAGGTTTGAAGAGACGTCGACATCTGCAATATCAGGAGTAAAACTCAGATAAGCAGGAATAGTGATAAAAACACACTTCTAAACTAGGCACACTTTTCTAATCTAAGACACACCAACAGTAAAGAAATCTAATCTAATAAAAAATCTCCACACCAAGTTTTAAGCATAATATCGCTTTAGATAAAGCCCATTTCTGGGTTTATCCAAAGGGACACCGTCAAAATATATCAACTCATAGGCCTCTTTTTCTAACTTTCGTTTGACAATAAAAGGACCATGCCACATAGTCACGAATTTCCCAGCCCCTAGTTTATCGTTGGCTTGATCATAAAGTAAGACTAGGTCTCCTTCTGAAAAATTTCGAGGGGTCATGCTTCTATCATACTGAGCTTTAATTCGTTTAACATGAGCCTCGTTTTCTATTGCAGCATTTCGTCGATTCTCATCTAGTTGAGCCAAGTACAAGAAACGTTTCTCCTCTTCAGACGTAGCTGGGAGTAATTCTATGGCTAATTTCAATGACGGAATTTCGCATTCAATCGGCAACACAGCTTCCAAACCGTAAACGAGTTGAAAGGGAGTGAAACTAGTTGATGTTTTTACCGAGGTTCGATATGCCCAAAGTGCTAAAAATAACATGGAATGCCAATTCGTCGTGTGAATACCAATAATGCGTTTGATCATGGTGACTAAAACTTTATTGATGGCTTCAACCAAACCATTGGCTTGTGGATAATATGGAGTGGAACTATCATGACGCAGGCCAAGTTGATCTGTCAGTTCAGTCATCATGACATTCCGAAAATGACTTCCATGATCTGTAATAATGGCTTGAGGAACACCGAACCTAGCAATTATGTGATTAAACACGAAATTTGCAGCAGTCTTGCCGTCAGCCAAAAATGTAGGCATCGCCTCGGCCCACTTAGTAAAATAATCTACTGCTAAGATAATATACGCATGCCCCCCAGCCGAGTGAGGGTTACATGTAATAAAATCGATACCCCATTTCGCGAAAGGACCAACAAAAATTATAGGGTGAAGAGGAGCGGGTGGCACGCGCATTTTACGATCAAAAAGTTGACAATTATGGCATTTCCGAATGGCATAAATACAATATTTGAACAATGATGGCCAGAAATAACCAGCGCACAATATATTTTGGGCAGTGGCATACCCAGACATATGACCGCCACATGCTCCAGAATGGCAATCATTTAAAACCTTTTCAGCTTCATCATGAGTAAGACAGCATTGGAAAACAGAATCAGCTCCACGACGATAAAGTGTATCTCCAATAATATTATACTGTTGGGATTGGAAGCGTATTTTCCGTCGCTGAGATCGTGAAATTTCAAGCCGAAAAGATTGGGTTTGGAGATAAACAATAATATCTCCATACCATGGATCGATAGTACTGATAAGAAACAAATATTCGTCCACAATGGACTCTTCTGCCACTGTTTCAGTATCAGTAGAGGGGAAATCACACATAAGTTCCGCAAAAACCAAAGATTTCTTTGCCTTTAGGACAATTGGATAATTGCCTTTAGGACAAGCTCGATAAATATCCCTCTAATCGATACATACTCGTATGGTTCCTTGTTTTTTAGTCACAGGAACAATATTCGATACCCAATCCATTAAGGGGATTGGATAAATGAATCCTGCACGTAGTAGTTTTTCAACTTCTACTTTGATAGCAGCAACTTTTCTAGTATGAATTTGATGTAAACGTTGACGAACAGGTTTAGCATCCGGGTAAGTCTTAATTTCATGTACAACGATTAACGGATCAATTCCTGGCATTTCTTCATAGGACCAGGCAAACACATCGCGGAATTCTTGAAATAGGGCTTTATAAGTTTTAATTTCATCTTCAGTACAGCAAGCACCTATATGAATGTTTTCAATTATTCCTGGTTTTACTGAAATGTCAATGGGAACCGTTCGAGATATATTTTCCAAATTTAACTCAGAATCAGGATTTTGCAAAGGATTCTGTGGTTCTTTAACATATTCAGCAGTAAAAATTGAAGCGAAATCATCTTCAAAATGATCTAGCTCAGGTAAAAATGAAGATCGGTGATGTACATCTTCCCATGGTAAATCGTCAACAGACAAAAACTCACAAATTTTCTCATCAGTATGAACAAGTTCAGGAAATGTCGTTGTGACTGAACTAGATATAGAAAGTGATTCCTCATGGATCCCATTCATTGGATCAGTTTCGGTTGCAGAGGGGTTG
The DNA here is from genome assembly GCA_034641835.2 of Pinus albicaulis. NCBI lineage: Eukaryota > Viridiplantae > Streptophyta > Pinopsida > Pinales > Pinaceae > Pinus > Pinus albicaulis. The sequence continues at coordinate 964,116,340 of CM076575.1, forward strand.
GAAAGTGACTGTACAGCCTGATATGCAATTTCAAATGGACTCAAAGGCATCATGCCATCAAATGAATCTAACTCGGAGTCGGAAGGTACGATCCAAGGATCATCAAACGTAACAGTGTCTGACGAAATCATGTGAATATTTTCAATAGAAGGCGATACGTTAGGAGAAGGAAAGGAAAAATTTCCTAGTAAACCAGAATCTTTAATCAAACCTACTCCAACATCCTTGTAAGGAATAGTTGTTTTTCCAACATGCTGGATTGTTTCTGTAGAGGCTGGGTCGGAAGAAAAATAAGTTAACTGATCTATTGTAACGATCTTTCCTTGATATGGAAATTTTATGAGTCGAAAGACCGAAGAAACAATAGCAGTCATAGCATAAGACCAACTACGACCTAGGAGAAGGTTGTAATCTAGAGGGGCATCAACCACTTCCACATCTAGATTTACTATTTTACCTTCGACCCCTATGGGTAAATCCTGCAAAATACCAAAAGGTTGAAAACCTCGACCATAAAAAGCCTTAAGAATCGTCGGAGATTGGTTAAGTGTAGGAGAACCAAGTGATTTCCAACACTGAATCGACATAATACACGTTGAAGCTCCCTCATCAATCACAGTCTGAAAGATTGGTCTGTTTTTGACTAACACTAGAATCTGGAAAGCCATTTGGTGATGTAGACGAGGTGTACTATTTTCTAAATAAAAAATTATAAGGTTAGAATCCTGAATATCAACAGCTCCTATAGCAGACAAAAGCAATTTACGCTACGCTGGGCATGATTGTAGCACTTCCAAAGCCGACATTGCTGAAGGATAAATAGCTAAGTCTTCAACAATGTTGTAATTCTGAGCAGCTCTCGCATGTGGATTGAAAGTTGATTTACGAAGAACACCTTTAGCAGGCGGTTTGATTATTAAGTCTGGATTTTGTTTCTCGATCTGTAGCGGACCAGAAACAGGAGGAGGTGTAGTTGATGCATTTGCATTAGAAGATTCTGCTTCTTTACCATCAACAGGATTCTTAGAACCGTAATCTTGCGATCGCGTCGCAACCCTTACATGAGACATCATCATAATAGGCTCTTCAAAAGTAGTCGAGGTAGAACCAACCATCTTACTATCTTGAATTGGAAAAGGATCCTTCAAGACAGCAGGTTGTTGCGATCCTTTAACGAATTTCGTAACTTCGGCTCGATATGGACATTATTTCGTGAAATGATCTTCTTCACAAATAAAACAAGGATAGCGAGGTTTACGTTTTTCGTCATTGGACTCATTTTTATCAGTTTTCTCTTTCGAATTCTTTTTGTTTTTATTCTTCCCTTTCTTTTTACCACCGGATTTAGATTTGGTCGTAGATGTCTCTACGACGTGAATATCGGTAGAAACTTTGGGGGAAGATTCTCCTTTCGAGGAATCAGGTAAAGTTATAATAGGAGAAGAATTCTTCGAAGATTTCTTCTTGCTTTTAGAATTGACCGCACCAATCATACCGTCAATGGCATGAGACCCTGAAGGAGCAGCAACTATTTGACCCTGTTTTGGAAGGTCTGGGATTTTTTCATGTAAAGTACCTGACTGCGTATAAACGAGGTCAAGGTACTGAGCTTGAGAAATTACTTTCTCTTCAGTAACAACACCAGCCTTAGCTACATCTTCAGTAATCTTGGGTAACAATGATTTAACAAACCATTCTGCCAAAATTTGATCCGGAATATAAACTTTCACCAAACGTCTCCTACATCGCCATTCATGGATATGATCAGAAATATACGTAGATGTGGATTGTTTCAGCGAAGTTAAGAATTCCGTGCTATTGTCATATCTGACTGGCAACTGAAAATGAGTCAAAAAGGCAGTTGCTAACTGACTGAAGTTATGAAACGAGCCTCGTGGTAACTCGATGTGCCATTTGGCTGCAAGACCAATAAGAGTTCTTTGGAAAAGACGTAAGCGAATCGAATCATCAATGATTGAATTAGATGCACCCCAGAGGTGATAATTCATGACGTGATTTGATGGATGCTCTCCTGGCTTACCTTCGAATTTTGGGATATCACTGGGCAACTTATGTGGCATTGGCGACCAGTTCTAATAATAAAAAATTGGATCATTCGTAAGGCGCATCAAATCAGGTAAATCTAAAGTCGCTATAAATGGTAATTGACGGTTAGGATCATGAAAACCTTGAGTAGCCAAAGCAGTTCCAGGAGGTGGATACCCAGGATAGCTGGGAATCGGATTTGCATTAGGAATTGTGTAACCTCCCGGATAACCAGGATTAATCGTACCAAACTGGGGTTGTTGAGGCTGTTGATAAGTATAGCCAGGGTACGGTTGATACTGATGGTTTGGATTTTGTGTATAGGGACCGAATTGCGGCTGTCCCTGGTACGGTTGATACGTGAATTACGGTTGACTTGTGACAACTGTACTTGTACCGGTTTGTCCTGTAGGTATCTGAACTGAAGTCTGAACTGAAGGTCCTGACTGAGGTACAGAGACTTGAGGGATTTGCACGGATACAGGGATAACCGAACTCGGGGTTACAGATACTCCAAAAATAGGTGTTGTAGGTTGGACAGTCGTTGCAGCTGTTGCAGCAGTTTGAGGCGGAGTCTGAGGTGAACTAGGCCCAGCCTGCTGAGCAGTACTAGGTGCAGGAGTCTGAATAGTTGGTTGGACAGGTTGCTGGGTTGGACCAGAAACCAATGGTTGTCCAGGTTGATAAGGTAACTGCACATTAGGCTGCATAGGCTGTTGATATTGGGATGGATCCCACACCATCATTCTGGGGTATTGTCCCGCAGAAGGTTGAACATAAGGACCATAACCTGGTTGAACGTAGGGTTGATAATTAAGTGGTACATTTCCGGCTCCTTGAATAGATGGTTGACCAAAAGGCTGTTGGAAACCTTGAATTGGGTACTGACCTTGAGGTTGATAACCCTGAGGCGCGTACTGAAGTTGGGGTTGATAAGGACCCTAAGGAGCATATTGAGTTTGGGGTTGACCTTGAGGTACGTACTGTCCTGAAGGCTGATACCCTTGAGGTATGTACTGTCCTTGGGGTTGTCCCCCAAAATAATATGATTCCACAGTTTGTCTTGGGAAAAAGATACCTTGAGGTTGTGCCCCGGGTGGTAACTGACTACCTTGAGGTTGCCCTCCAGGTGGTAACTGACTACTTGACGGTTGCCCCCCAGGCGGTAACGGATTTCCTTGAGGTTTCCCCCCAGGCGGTAACTGACTGCCTTGTGGTTGAGGATTGGGAACATTACCAGACATCATAAAAATTTTCTCTACGTTTGACATTTCAATTTTAAGACCATTAAGACCAGATGACAACACATTTTCAATGGGTTGAGGAGCTGATCCCGAGAAAGTACCAGATAGAGCCTGGTATCCCGAAGGAACAGAAGGACCACCGTGTAAAACTGATTCCGGAGTCTGGGAAAACATGGATGACTCTCTTGCCATAATGGATGTCGGATAGTAACCTCTGGGTGTAGGATGAAATGGAACTCGAGGTGGATGAAAAGCAAGACCTGGATTTTCTAAAGAATTTGTTAAGGATAGATACCAAGCACTAGTTCGAATAGGGTTGTAGAAAATAGATTCACGCTCCCTAAGATTTAGAGATTGAGGGGAGTTGGGAAGAGATATATCTTCGTCTGTATTAGTAAGTTCTTCAATAGAAATAAGACCAGGTGGAAGATCATCAGTGACGATATTTCTTACCTTAGGTGAACCAAGATCGCTAGAAGTTGGTGAAATAAATCCTGAGGATGTTTCCAAAACAGAAAGTTCAGTTTCAGGTTCAGAGATTTCAGGTTCATCAACTAGTTCACTGGAAGGAGAAATATAACCAGTAACTTCAGAAACTGAAATCGGCTCTTGAATGTATTCTGTTGTAGGTGTTTGATAATCAGGATGAATTACAATGGATGAAGTTCCAATTTCTGTTGATCTAATCCTACTGCTACTAGATGATACCAGAGCACGTAGCCCTTCAAGTTGACTTGGTGTATATTCAGGGGGTTTCCCTTATAGTCTCCGGGATTGTCTTGGCAAGTCCGCCACGATTAAAAAAATAATTAACCACATGCAAACAAAGAAAATTTCAATAAAAAACACCTAAAGTCTCTAAGAAACAAACAGTTGAATCATACGCTTAAAAAAATCTAAGAGTTCAAACCACACACAAACAGTAACTTTCCGTACTAAAAACACTAGTTGTTGATGAAATCCAACTTAGTAGAAATTTAATACGAAAAGGGCGGTTGGAACAGTTACCCCGACAACCTACTTAATGAAACAGACCGGTGCAAGTTTCTCCACTATACCATCTCGAGTGAAGATAACCCTCCGGAGAGTCCAAGTGAGTCTAGCCGACGTCTGCTCCAGGTATAGTGGGGTCTTCCCGCCACCGTCACCTTAGGAAAGAATCCTAAATATTATGGCCTCTAAGGTTACCAACAGAAACAAATATACCTAGGGGAACAGTCTACGATCCGATACACATGCAAGGGCAGAGTAACAAAGCTCAATCCTCTTGAAGGCTCCTTGAAATAATCCAAGGTATGCCAACAAGTGACCCTAGGCTCCTCGACAATGGTCTATTCAAGGTTTACCGTTGTTAATACGTGTATATATTCTATCGTTCCCAATGAGGAATGATTGATTACCTCACTGGTTCATATATGATCTCGTGCTTAACTCCTTTAGGAGGAGCTTCCCAGAGCATAGATGCAACAATTGGAATTTCTTCCTACCACAAGATTTGTCTACTTGTTTGTTTTTACTATCTTGGAGAGTTAATTACTCCCTACTCCAAGATACTAACCTAAGCTATGTTGGTGATAAGAGCCCTAGAAAATAAAAAGATTGCTAGATGAATTTTAATTAAGCGTTACTTTTAAGAGCTGTTTCTTAAGTCAATGGGTGCGGAAATGAAAATTTGGTGGTGTGAATACTCGACTTCCAAAAAAACTAAAAATGCACCTAAGAATGATAATCAATTCTTTTTCTTTCAATAAACTTCTATCTAAAGAAAGAGTTGGAGAATGCAATCGTTTTAATAAACAATTCTTCCTTTAAACATAAAGAATGATTGAAAGAAAATATTTTTGTCTTCTCCAATAAATTATCAAAGCTCACAATAAAAATCCTTTCACTTTCCAAAAACTTGAAGCTACAAAAACAATTTTCCTTCATAAAAGATCTACAAATTTCTAAAAAACACTCAAAACTACAAAACTAATTTTGAGATCTACTAATTTGCACTCAAAACTACAAAACTAATCTTGAGATCTAACTAATTTTTTTTTTAATCTAAATGAATATAAGTTTTAAGATTTTTTTTTTTTTGAAGAATGTTTTACTTAGTTGTCCAGCAAACTAAGGATCTATTTGTCTAGAATAAAAAACAGATCAAAAACACTCAATAAAAATGAAATTCAAAAAACCAATAACAAAGTTCTTTTTCGAAGATTTGCAAAGAAACAAGTAGCTCTATTTCTCAATAAAGGGTGATTTCACAAGTAGGTCAGATTCAGCAAAAAGACAAGAAAACCGATGTAATCTGACATATTTCAAAATTTCAAATGCTTCAAATCGCTACAAAGACCAAGTGAAATGCAATCCAAAATGCAAAGTCTTCTAGAAAATCATCAAAACATCAACACTGTTGGAATTCATTTATAGAAAGTTTTTAACAGAAAGAGTAATCAATCTGGGCAGAAATAAAAAATACTAAATCAAAATAAAGACAAACTAAAGAAATAAATCTAGAGTTTTCCTAAAATTTAAACAGGGTCCACAGGCTTCCAGAAGTACAAAGTGCAGTACCGCACTGTTTACTAAAAAAAGACGCGAAACTTCCCGCACTGTCAAAAGAAGACAGAGTGCGGTCCCAGAAAAAATTAGAGAAAAACACTAAAGATTTGAAAATTTTCTAAAACAGAGAAAACCTAAACTACCCAGGCAGATGTCTATCAATCAAAAACTAAGAAAAATGTTTCCTCGAATAAAAATAAAAGAGAACCAAAAAAAAAACACTACAAGTTCTTCCCCAACGGAGTCGCCAATTTGTTGGACGGATAAATCGTTCTTGCAGACAAGACCGATCTCCCTAGTACTAAAAGTATCTAGCAAAAAACAGCCAAATAAACTAATCTTTCTCTAAGCATATATAATATATGAAAAGCTCTATATAGGTGTTAAAAGACCTACCTTATGTCCAGTGCTTGTTTGAAGTTGTTGTTATCCTTCGCGCGCTTGAAGGAGTTTCGCTTGTAAACCTGCAGTCACAAACAAGCAAAGTATTACATAGCACCTGTATAGACATCATCATAAACCATGCTTATCATAGTGATCAAGGAATCTATGAAACAAACCATTAACAAACAGCTTATTGAGAAAAATGAGTATATTTGTATTAATTTCAAAAGAAAGAAAACCTTACAACCTGAGCCTTGATGTTGCACAGGTCTTCCCGGGGTCCGAAGCAGGAGTCTCCTCTACTTTGACAAGCTCTACACTCTTTCAATCAAGAAAAATAGAGGTATGTAATCTCTCCTCACAAAAGTCTTGTTTAACTGAGTCTGAATCTCAACAGCATTTATCTTCAAATATTCTAAAACTTCAACTCCCTTTGAGGCTACCCAATGCCTCTTTTTATAATGGAAAAGAGGAGGTTTTTCTATTCCAAATATGAAGGGATAGAATCCTCCTTCAAAGGGATAAGCTCCTTACATCAAGGGGTTAGCTCCATAAGGTAAGGGATACATGTACCTTATCAAAGCGTACCTATTCCCGAAAATTCTCGTCTAGAATCTTCTAGAATTAATCTCAAATCAACTTTTTAACTTTACTTTCTCGCCTTTTTTAGTTTTACAGGAGTCCGCACCTATAACACATATAAAGTGTGGTTCTGGTTCGCAGTATCGCTGAACATTAGGTGTGGGCCCGCAGGAAATGTATAGAGAAAGTGTGATACCAAAGTTTAGGAGATTTTTAGGAACTTTTCTCTGATTTTCAAGGCTTGATATGAAGAACTGATATGTTAGACTTGAAAAAGGAGGAAGTATGAGTTATAATGAGCTCATACCCATAGCAGAATGTCAGGATGACAATTTTTAGTGTAACAATCCCCTCTCCCCCTTCCTTTTTGTTCTTATGGCGGAAGGTCTGGGTCGCCAAATTAAACATGCTCTTCTCTCCCAGCATCTCAAAGGTCTCTCGGTTCACAAATCTCCTGCCATCACACACCAACAATTTGTTGATGACAACATGTTGTTTGGGTACCCCTCTGTTCAGGAAGCCTACCATTTCAAATCCCTTCTGAACGATTTCTCTGAAGCCTCAGGAATGTGCATAAACTCGGCCAAGTCGCAGATATTTTTCTTCCACACCCCCCTGTCACTCAGCATGCCATAGCCCGCATTTTGGGTTTCCCCATTGACTCTCTACCCTCCAAATACCTGGGTGCTCCGTTAATAGACTCTCCCATCAAGAACACCTCGTGGCGTAGGCTTCTGGAGAAACTTGAATCTCGTCTCACTTTATGGACTCATAGAACTTTGAACATCGCCAACAGATTAGTGCTAATAAAGGTTGTGCTTTAGGCAATGCCTCTCTATATTTTCTCAATATTGGCCGCGCCCAAATGGGTCCTGAAAAAAATAAAATCTCTGCAACGCAATTTTCTTTGGGGTGCTACAGGAACAAATCGCAAATGGGCTCTGGCTAAATGGTCGACAACATGCCAGCCAAAAGAAAAAGCAGGCATAGGTCTGAGAGACCGTCAGCACAACAACGCTATAATGGGGGTAAAAATATGGTGGTAATGGCTCTCCTCTCCCAAAAAACCTTGGGCAGACATCTGGACTGCTAAGTATGCCAATCACAGACCTAAGGATGAGCTAATCAGATTCACTCCCACTGAAAAAGGATCACTTATTTGGAATGCTGCCAAGCAACACTACGCGCTCATTCAACAACATAGCTTTTGGGAGATAAGAAATGGCAGTACTACACGGTTCTGGACGGATGCCTGGCACCAACTTCCAAGGCTCACCAGCATCTACAATCCGCCTAACAGTCAAGAATGGGCGGAGCGACAACAGGAAACTGTCAACTAGCAATGGACACCGGAAACAGAGCCGGGGTACAGACAATGGAAGTAGATCGACTGGCTGATCAGAAACGCAGACAATCAGGATAAGGAGGTCATGGAGCGTGAGCTCCAAAATAGGCGCATTAGATATTCTGAGGGAAGGGACATCTTACGATGGGGATATTACCCAAAAGGCTTCTTTTCCACCAAAGAGGCTTATAAACTTATTTGCAACGATCCAATGCCCTTGGACCCCATCTGGAGCAAAATCTGGTCGTTGAGCACCTGGCCCAAAATCTCTCTTTTCCTGTGGCTTATGGGGCATCGGAAAGTCCTCACTTGGGACAATCTTCGAAAACGAAACTTTCATGGGCCCTCCATATGTCCCAACTGCAATGCTCAGGAGGAAACTCTCCAACACCTCCTAAACTCTTTCCCTCTTGCCAACCATCTTTGGGAGAATGACAGCTTCTGTTGTCAAAATAATTGCAGAGTGTCCGATGATATAATCAATTCCATTCGGGATTGGCACCAGAACCCCTACAAAAGTGAACTCGTAAACCAATTATGGAGATTGATTCCCGGTCTACTCCTCTGGACTATCTGGAAAGAGAGAAACAAGCACATATTTAAAGATCAGAATACTCCTTTAGATATCATTTGGGACACCCTCTGTCTCAATCTCAAAGAGACCCTGACTCTTCAAGCTTGGCACCAGGAAGACTTCCCCACTCTTGCAAACGAAAAATCCATCTGGGAGAATTGGAGCATTCAACTTCCACAAGGTGCGCATCATCACAGACCATCAGAAGGCCAAACCATTGGAACGCTCTTTTGGAGCCCCCCACCAAAGTACTCTTTCAAACTCAATTTCGATGGAGCTTCAAAGGGCAATCCAGGCGCTGCTGGATTCGGAAGCATTTTCAAAGATTATGAGGGCATGCCGCTCCTTTTGTTCTTTGGAAACATCGAATGGGACACAAACAATTCGGCTGAACTGGAGGGCCTCTGGCAAGGTCTTATCCTATCTCAGCGTCATCGCTTCCATCCTCTGGAGATAGAAGGAGATTCTTTGATCCTCATCAATATGGCCAACCAACTCCTTAATGGGACACATGCGAGAAAAATCACAAACAGTTGGAGACTGGAATCCAGATTAGATGCAATTGAACAATGGCTCTACTCCAACAGGGCCATCATTTTCCACCACATCAAAAGAGAAGGTAACAAAGTCGCTGATATTTTGGCCAATTTGGGAGTGAACAGTCGGCACACTCTTATCACGGGGGATCTAAACATAATTCAAAATTATGATAAAAAACAGGAGTGCAATCTACTCATCCAAAATGATGCAACCCTCCCGGATGCTGGTGTGCAGACCTTAGATTATTGTGATGGGACAGGGGTGTGGCGAGGTGGATCGACACCTGCCCACCCAGGACAAGAATGATCTTCTGCCTTTGTTTGCCAGATATTTGCATTTAAGCCTCGTAGCGTTCAAAGGCATGGTTCATCGGAGGTCTGGCACTCATACAATGTATTCCGATTTTGATTCTGCCATTGCATGCTTTGGCATGCTGGAGTCTGAGTTCGCCTTCAATGATGCAATTATGATGGGGGCTCATCGGTATGCGAGGGAGGAGGTTAAAGGGTAGGGTGGCGTCGGGTTCTCTGTTGTGTTTCATTCGCACAGCTCCCGTTTTGGCGAGGTCTCGAACCTCAATTCTGTCTTCATTCTATATGCTGCCGGTTCGACTGCTCTGGTTGTCTCTCGCTGTCTGGATGGGGAGGCTCTCTTCGAGCCCTGCTCAAATCCTGGGGCGAAGACAACACTGTTGAATCTTGTGCACTTTGTCCGAACCTCTGGCCTTTGCTCGCGCTGGTTTAATTCTGTCACCGTTGCTGCCCAGCCCCCGCCTGCTCCCTCCATGCCTCGGCTTCACCACAGGATGAGGAGCCGCAGAGGTGGCTCCAGGGGTCATCTGCCTAGCACTTCTTCCAGCCTTTCGTCCGGTTCTCCTGCTCGCTCCAGTGGTCTGCTGGCTGGCCATTACCCACGTACTCGCAGTGGGAGAGGGCGGTTTAGAGACTCTTCCGCTCCTCGCCCACAAGGATCTCTGCCTCCGCCCACCATGGGCACTACGCGCTTCACATTTGATAGCACACTGAATCGCCCCAGGAATTCAGTTCTCTTTACTATCATCTTCCAGGAGGAGGCTCAGCCGGGGGAGTCCAATGCTCATCCAACAGGCCTCGTTCCGGACTCTACACAGATGGGAATCGGTTGTGCGTCGTTGCAACCTCCGGATGACCCTGCTCGCAACGTTCCTGAGGTGGTGATGGCGCCCGCTGATCAGGGCCCCTCTGCCTCCGAAGATGCTTTGGCGCGGGATATGCTTGCTGCGGGTTGGTGTTGTATGTTTATAGTGGTGTCTTCCTCTCACCTTGCGGCCCATTCTATGGGGTTTATTTATGTTCAGCCGATTATGTGGATTTTTGGCTTGTTTCTGTTCCTTTTTGTTTCCATGCACACTCTGCTATCTCAGGATGTTTTCAAAGTGAGCCCCTGCGTGGGTTTTGGACTTCTTTTCCAGGCTGGTTTCCCTGTTCAAGGGCAGTCTCTATATGTGTTTTGCATGTTATTTCTGCCTTCTCCAAGGCAGTAGTTTTTGGCCTCGGTCAAGTTGTATTTTTACACCCATGTTAATAGATCAATCTTATTTAGAAAAAAAAAAGACGTGACAGAAGAAGACAAAGCTGGAGAGAATTATATTGTGATGATCTCATGAATATTTCTGTGTGTGTAGACGTTAGCAACAAGAACAAGGAAAAAGCAACGAATTTTGAAGAAGAATTGAAATTTCTTGAAGCATGGCTTGAAACACCATGTCTTTATAAAATCAATACAGAAGTTGCATCAATAAATGATGAAGACATTATCACTAACGTTAAGATGGTTGACATCGGAAATAGTGAGAGGGAAAATTCTCCTATCTAGCCTGACATAATCTTGAGAAGGGCGAGAATAAGAATTCAAACTTTCCATCACTGGGGAAGAAATGAGGTGAAGATACATCACTACCTCATGGAAAAGAAAGTGAAGATGAAGCCTCACCTCGGAATGAACAATTATGGAGTCACGAGCATAAAGACCAAAATGAAAACCTCTGTTACCAAGTTTTTCATGTTTTTTATTGTAAGCCTAGCTGAGACTAAACTAGCAGGAATATGTTATTGTTCAGTACCATTTCTCCATTAAAGGGGAGTGTTGGAAGTGAAAAATTCACAAAAGAGGAGAAGCAGAAAAACAACAGAAAACAGAGCAAATTATTGGAGAAAAACCTGTTATGAAGAATTACTGATGTGAACTATTTATACAAGTAATCTGACGGTTATTCAGAAACTGAAATGGAACTAAACGAAAACTAATTCTAAACTAATCGAAACTAATTCTTTAACACTCCCCCTTAATTTTGAGGGTTACATTGTTTTATTCCTAACTTTTGACATTGAAATTCAAAATTAACTTTTCCTAGCGGTTTCATGAAAATATCCGCTAACTGCTCCTTGGAATCACAAAATTTGAGAACAATGTCACCATTCTTGATGAGTTCACGAATGAAGTGAAAACGAGTGTCGATATGTTTGCTTTTTTGATGAAATACATTGTTCTTCGATAAGGAAATAGCGGAAGGGTTGTCACAAAGGATTGAAATCGGTTCATTTTCTGTATATCCGAAGTCAGAGAGAAGTCTTTTTAGCCACACTGCTTGACATGATGCTAAATTTGCTGCAACGTACTCGGCCTCTGTTGAAGATAGTGCAACTATGGGTTGCTTTTTCGATGACCACGAGATCAAGTTTCTGCCAAATAGAAAAGCATAGCCAGAAGTGCTTTTCCGATCATCAATACATCCTGCATAATCACTATCTGTATAACCAACAAGCTTACTGTCTGCAGAGGCTGCATACGATAAACCATAAGTAGATGTACCTGCAATGTATATTAACACCCTTTTTCCAGCTTTCCAATGACAGTCTTTAGGAGATTCCATAAACCTGGAGATATAATTAGCTGCAAATGCTATATCAGGCCTAGTATCAGTAAAATACATAATACTACCAGCAAGTTGCTTATACAAAGTTGCATTAACAATAGTACCCACATCATCTTTACTCAACTTTGTGCCAACTTCGATAGGATTATCAACTGGTTTACACCTGTCCATCTTAAACTTTTTCAAAATGTCAGTAGCATACTTCTGTTGACTCATAAACATACCATCTTGTGTTTGTTTCACTTCGATACCTAAGAAGTATCTCATTAATCCAAGATTTGTCATTTCAAATTCATTTTTCATTGCACATTTAAATTCATCTAACTGCATGTTACTTGTATAGATTATGTCAACAACATAAAGACACAGTATCAAAATATTACCTTGATGATCATTCTTGATATACAAAGTGGGCTCGTGGTCGCTCCTTCTGAAACCATTATTCAACAAGTAATGGTCTATTTGGCTGTATCAAGCTCTTGGAGCTTGCTTCAAGCCATACAACGCTTTCTTCAACCTGTACACTTTATGTTCATGATTTTTGATTTTGAAACCAGGTGGTTGTTCAATATACACTTCTTCATTCAAGATACCATTCAAAAAAGCAGACTTTACGTCCATTTGGTAAATAGGCCACTTGTTTTGTGCTGCAATAGCTAATACAAATCGAACTGTATCAATTCTTGCTACAGGTGCAAATGTTTCACCATAATCTATGCCAGGTTGCTGTGAAAAACCTTTGGCAACTAATCTTTCTTTGTGCTTATCAACTTCACCTCACTTATTTAACTTTGTTTTAAAAACTCATTTGACACCTATAGAGTTTTTATCATGAGGTAGATCAACCAAATCCCAAGTTTGATTTCTTTCAATAGCATCAATTTCATTATTCATAGCATCTACCCATACTTTGTCCTTTATAGCCTCTTCAAAACAAGTAGGTTGAAATGAAAGAAATGCAAAATTTACAATATCATCAACATCATCTTGTGCATAAATATCACTTAAGTTTCTCATCTTAGGATTATCAGAATCAGACTCAAAAGATGATGAACTACTACTGGTTTTGTCTTGAACCTGTAATCTTGGAGTGCTTGTTGCAGGTGTCTGATGTTCATCTAACAGAATAAAAGGATCAGGACAAGTATTGTTCTCGATTTCATTCCAAGACTTATCTTCTAGAAATTTCACATCTCGACTTACGACAAATTTCTTAGTTATAGGATTAAATAATCTGTATGCCTTAGATTGATCACTATATCTTATAAAAATATACCTTTCGCTCCTATCATCAAGCTTTTTTCTCAATTTTTCTGGAACATGAGCGAAAGCAATATAACCAAATACGCGAAAGTGTGAAACTGTTACCTTTTGTCCACTCCATGCTTCTTCAGGTACAAAATTTTGAACACTGGAAGTTGGCGATCTATTCAAAATATATACCGAACATGCAACTGCTTCAGCCCATAGATCTTTAGACGAATTTCGTGTTTTAAGCAAACTTCGAGCCATATTCATAATTGTTTGATTCTTTCTTTCTGCGACTCCATTCTGCTGCGAAGTATAACTGGTTGTCATTTGTTTTTTAATACCATGTTGTTTGCAAAAATAAATGAATTCGTTAGATTCATACTCACCTCCTTTATCAGACCTCAGAACTTTAATAAACTTGCCACTTTGTTTTTCAACCTCGGCTTGGGACTCCTTAAACTTCGAAAATGTTTCCGATTTATATTTGATGAAATACACCCAAATTTTCCTGCTAAAATCGTCAATGAAAGTAAGAAAATAGAGACTACCAGCAACTGATTTTTCTTGCGTTGGACCGCATAAATCTGTATGCACTAACTCTAGTTGTTCTTTGGCTCTATTAGAGGCTGAAGCAAAACTATCTCGTTTATGTTTACCCATAATACAACTTGTACAGGAAGAGATATGATCAGACAAAGAAGGCAACCCTTTCACCATAGACTGACTTTGCAACAAACTCATACTTTTGATAGGTAAATGACCATATCACAAATGCTACAAATCAGAGTTAGTTGGCGTTGAAACATTATGTGCATACAAATTCTCACTTTTCAACTGTAACTGATACAACCTGTTCTTTGTCATTGGAATCTTTGCAACAAGAGACTTATGTTTATCAACAATCGTGCAAGTAGTGTTGTGAAAACTAACATCATAACCATGTGCATCTAACTGACCAACACTCAACAAATTATGCTTGAAATTGGGTACATAATAAACATCATAAATATTCTTCACAACATTTTGTTTGGTTAAGACAGGTACAACACCTTTTCCTGAAGCTTTAACCTGACGATCATCACCCAAACCAATAGATGAACTGAAAGATGTATCAAGATGTGAAAAAAAATCACTATGACCAGTCATATGATTACTACATCCACTGTCAACCAACCAAACATCTTTATTAGGTACTTGCACAGTTACTTGGCATGCCAAAAATAAAGCATCTGATGTTTCACATTCAGTGTTTGTGACATTGGCTTTTTTTTTATTCAAAACATACTGTAGTTTTTGACATTCATACTTATAATGGCCATATTTTTTGCAGTAGTGACACTGAATTTTAGATTTATCTATCCACCTACGACCATGATCATTTTGAGACTGCTCTGAATGTGTTTCAATTACCTGTGATCTATCATTAGACTGAGACTATCCTCTACCTTTACTTTTCCTGCCACAAAAACCTCTGCCTCTACCTCTATCCATAGACGCTTTAGATTTAAAAGCATGCTCTAGATTACTGACATATAAATTAATTCTTGCTTCATGTGCCAACAAAGAACCAGTTAATTCTTCCACAGATAATTTTGTCAATTCTCTCGATTCAAAAACAGTAACGATCATATCAAATTTTTTAGGCAAACATCTAAGAACCTTTTCAACAATTTTTTGGTCATCAAGTTCTTCACCATTCATCCGAAGCTGATTAACAACACCCATAAATTTAGTCATAAACTGATCAATGGTTTCTGATTCAGTCATTTTAAGCGTTTCAAATTGTGTTCTGAGAGTCTGTAATCTTACCATTTTTACTTTATCATTTCCTTGATAAGCAGCCTTAAGTATATCCCAAATTGATTTAGCGGTTTTAGCAGCAGTGATTTTAGGAAAAATAGAGTCACCTAATGAATTTAAAATGCACGATTTTTCTCTACCTTCTTTCTGTTTAAGTTCATCAAATTGTTTTCTTTGGGCAGCAGTCATACCAGCAATTGTATTTGCGTCAGGTTCTGTGAACCCCAACTCTTCTGATTCCCAACACCCTAAGCCTTGTAAACATGCTTGCATTTTAAGACTCCAAAAATCATAATTTTTTCCACTAAATAATGGTGTCGGGATGGCAAATTGACTTGTCGAAGCCATGTTTAAAACAATCACCTTTAATAAACCAGCAATATTTTCCCCTTTACTAGAAGAAAATAAAAAAAAAACCTCAACTCAACGTACTCTTGTTCTCTGATTGTAGAACATAATACACAACTTTCACATCATAAGGCAACCCCGTTATTCAATTTAGTCATGAGACAATGAAAATTCTGAAAATCTGGTTCCAATAAGGTGATTTAACGAATCTGCTGAATATGAGAACATAAATAGAAGTTGGAAAACAACTGTGAGATGAAGGAGTTTGCAATGTGAATAACGAACAATAGAATTTTTATGCCTTTATTGCCGATTTCAGTTTCTTAGCATTGGGAAAAAAATAGTAACAAAATGTCAAGGAACTGTAAACATAAATAGATGCCAAACGCTTATCTCCGCTGGTAGGCAAGTTCAAACGGAGGGTCCTCAACAGTGCTTCTTCTCAGCAGCACCTCCAGCAAGTTCAGTCGCTTCCTCTTCAGCAAGTTCGAACGCAGAGTGTTCATACCAACAACATCAAAACAGAACTGTGAGCAGCGGCTCTAATCCACACAATCAGACGTTCGAGCAACTCTAACCCTCACAACCAGAACCGACAGTGGCTCTGATACCATGACAAATTCACAAAAGAGGAGAAGCAGAAAAACAACAGAAAACAGAGAAAATTATTGGAGAAAAACCTGCTATGAAGAATTACTGATGTGAACTATTTATACAAGTAATCTGACGGTTATTCAGAAACTGAAATGGAACTGAACGAAAACTAATTCTAAACTAATCAGAACTAATTCTTCAATAGGAAGTAATGGAGAAACCTAAACTTAGATTATTGTTATGATGAGGATAGGTTTGAGAATCTAACCTTAGACCTCATATCCTAATATCTAGGGAGTGGTTGAAACCATCCCATTAGTGTGAAAGCCTATATATTTGAGGCTCATCTAACTCAATAGTCAGTGCTTGTATGAGTGTGTGTACATTCTCCAGGTATCTCACCTGGAGAGCCATTTAGCTAATAGTTAATATATTCAGTTTTTAACATCAATTTCTTTTGTTTTTCGATTGGTTTGGTGCCCTTGCCACCAGGATGATCTATTTTGTAATACATAGTGTATACCCTTCTCGCGACACAATCTGGAGGTGAGAAATCATTGGATGGTGTCTGGATTGTATCAATATTCTAGGGAGTTTGGTCAATGCTACCCACTAGTTCATAATTTCCCAGGTTTGGTTTACATTTTTGGATACAATCCCATGTCATAATGCGAAGGCGTGCGCCTGTTAATATGATCAGATTTGTCTGTCTATTACGCTGCATAGGACGGTTTAAAGAATTTCTCCCTTTATTGCACAAGATCAAACTAAACTATAAAAAAAACTGTAAAATACAATCACAAGGAGGACGTGTGAAGGCGTTTTTGAAGGAATACCTACGAAGCCTGTAACCCTTTGTTTTGTTCTAGGTCAAGGTGCAATGGCCGCAGAACAGTAGTTTGCAAACCTTTGGTTTGTTTTTTTCTACGTAGTTGTGCAATGTCTTTGTGGTCTCTGCTTTGTTTCTATTTTGAAACTCTGCTTTGTTTCTATTTTGGAACAATATGATAAAAAGCGTGCGACGCATGTGAGTAAAGTCAACCACCTACCTCCCACCGTAAGGATTAATTGGTCACCACCCAAAAAATTAACTCTAGCGGTGTCATGGGGTGATCCCAACGGAAGAGTCCGCGACATAAAAAAGGATGTCAAGTCTCCATTGACAAGCAGTAAAAATTTTCCGACAAACACAATTTTCGAGTTAAAATGTAATGTGGGTAAACTAATCATATTAATTGAACTCAAAATAGTTAAGTCACACTCTAAATGTACCCAACTTACCTAAAAAGAGTAATTACAATTGGAGTTGTCTTTAGTGCGACTTTTTGAAGTTTCAGATGCTGAAATTCGGTGACAAATTTTGAGGTAAAATCTTGGTTTTTGTTATTCAAACTGGTTTTTTGACTCTATATATGGATTCAGCACCCTCAAAAACCTTTAGGGCACTTCGATTGTGCAAAGTTAGCAATCAAACTTCTCTTTTCAATAAATTCCTATCGGAATTTAGAGAAATTACATCGTAAAAAGTCACCGTAAAAGCCTTCAAAAAAATCGAACTAAAGACTACTTGATTACAATTTACAACACCAAAATTCAGGACCGACCAAAAATGTGTTGAAAGCCGTGAACGTTCCCGCTATGATGACATGACAAGTGGTGGAATGTTGGCAGCATTTAACCTTTGATTATATGGACCAATCAGAGCATTTTCTATTATCATAATAATATATGGGCCTCCTAATACGTGCAAACATTGTAGTGCTGCTTTCGTGCAGGTCGGGGAAAAGGGACTTTGACAAGACACGCGGAAAAGAAGGCGATTGATCATATGGAAAATGCAGCGCTTATCCAATGTTTGACAAAAACAATTCTACATACTCCGAATCAAACGTAACTTTAGAGACTTTGGAATTATGCAACATCATCACATGACTGCCCAAATATACCGTCTCAGGAAATGAATTCGTGGAAGAAGCTTCTGCTGTCTTATGGTTACGTCCGTGGCTAGAGAACGGCCACGAAATGCCTTTTTACAGTCGATAAAAGCCATTGGCGAAGTTATCTCCAAGTTATTCTTCATAGACCGTGATCAGCAGCAACTGCTGACTTGTGGCAGCCTGTAATAGATTAGTGAAAATGCTTACGTGCGTGACCAGCTAATAGCCAAGAAACCTGATTTCACACTGCTTAAAAGCAAAATGGGCTAAGTCATTCTGGCGAGATCACTATCAATATTTTTTGGCAGTGGGATAACTTTTAGAACATTTTTACATTTTATTTTCAGTTTTTTAATTTAATTTTAATTGAAATTTGTTTGGAATATTTTGGAATTTTAAATTTCAGTAATGTATTCTGTAGAAATGTGTGTTGGGAGTGTGTTTAGGACCAATTCATGATGTTGTCAAAAACGGTATTACCAGAATTCTGCAGAAAAGACAAAAACATATGTTAGTTAGACTGTTTTGTTAAAGATAATTTCAAATTTTTTTGGCATTTTGAAATAAATTTTATTGCATTAAGTTTTTTGTTTTGTATTTTTTAAATTTAATGTTCTATATATATATACTTTCGTAACATATTGTTACAATATGTTTTAAAATTTTTGAAATTTTTTTATTGCGCATATTTGACATCTCAAACTTCTAATGTCACCCAATCTCAAAATTTGCCATTTGCAAACAAATGCTTACCAAACTTAGAAAAGAAAACGAAACCTAATAGACTATGGCGGTTAAAAAATGATATGATTTGATTGCATTTTAAGTATGCGTATGAAGTGTATATACACTTATCCACTATATTACAGAGATACAGTTGAGTGATTTCATGACGACAAATTAAGTTGGCATGCAGTGTCATTCATGCGTGCTCGCTAAGCTTACCTGCATCGCAGCGCACACATACATTTATCCAACCAACACGTACTGCACTTAGCTCACCATCATCACATTTAAACACATGCGTACACGTATTCATAGTGATATAAAGTGTCAAACTAATTCTACCAGAAAATCATTTTATAAGTGACTAATTCAAATACATTGTAACTTGCACATTATTTTACGAGGCCATTATCACTCCGAGCAGTAATGGAGACTCAAACCCTTACCAGAAAATTTAAACTTTTTTCAAGCTTGAAAGAATGGGATAGCCGGGATCTCATGACTCCTAAATTTCCTGAAGTAATATTTTGAAAAAACTCTAGTAAATCCTTGCTAACAATAAGACGTAAAATATTAAAAATTTTAGACTCCATGTTGGTTGATAGCGTAGGAGGTAATTTTGAGTAAATAAAAAAAATAAAGTTAATTAAATATTTTTAAATTGTAATCGGAAACTTTTGTATTAAAAGTCTATATACTACATGTAACAAATATCTCATTTCCCTCTCAGTCGGTCGTGGCGAAGGCTCACAAGAGTGGCTCTCCTTTAATAAACATATAAGAAAAATTCCTCGGATCGTATTTTTGATAATTTGGTTTTGATATTTTTTTATAAAAGAAAGTTTGGTTTAAAATTTTATCTCAAAATAATGTTTCTATAATAAATTACTTTTACAAATAAAAAATAAATTAGAAAATTATCTTTCTTAATATCTGCTTTGAAAAATTGCAAATTCAAAATACCACAAAAATGGAAATTCTCTAATAGACAGCGCAAATATTTTCCAAACAATTCAAAAAAGAATTTATCAGATATCAAATATGTTTATTTTTCTTTCCTCCGTTTTTACACTTCATTTTCTCACCAAAAGTCATCATAGATTTTTTCTTGATACAAACAAAAACACTGCAACTGCCCGGTAGTTGCAAGAGTTGAGTATCTGCTCTCCCCTTTCAGGTTTCCCATGTTCATATTGTAGATGAAGCACTTTGTACAGATTGACATAAGCAATGAGCTATTTAAAACTTTTCTTAGATAACTTCCTGATTTACATTCCTTGAAAATTGCACTTTTTTTTTTTTTTTTTTTCAGAAGAAAAAAACGTTGTATATATTAAAAGATATATATGACAGTGCATGTTCTTCATTACATTCTCAAATTGTTATATAAAACAGCGAGAAAACTCCATATTCCCAAATACATACAAAATACACTTCTGAAGAGAAGATATTCGATGTACATGGCCAGCAATATTACGGGTAGTATAAAACAGACCCATCAGATCATCCCTGTATACATTGAAAAGACATTCAAAGATAATACAGAAGCATCATAATTCATTACAATGAGGAAATAAAGGATAAATGCATAGTAGGAAGGCAAACAAAAAGGTGTGTTCCATAGTGACATCCATGACTGACTTGAGGCAGGCTCGCTTGTGCAATCACCAAATCAGGCTCACTTGAAAACACTTACTAGTGTTAAGAAACTGTTCAGAAATGATCTCGCTTCTTGGTTCGCTTCTTGTTATTTTTTTGCAAATGCTTCCAAGTTCTTTTGAGAATCTAATTGGACTTGAATATTTATCATTGAGAGATTCTCCCAATTTGACCATCTCCAACTAATCATTTGGAAATATTAACATCCTAAATCTCTTAGACCTCAAAGGTAATAGAACATGAAAAAAATTGGTTCATCTTTTGGAATTGGGGACTGGACTTGAATATTTATCATTTAGAGATTTGTCCCAATTTGACCATCTCCAACGAATCATTTGGAAATATTAACACCCTAAACTTCTTAGACCTCAAAGGTGATAGAACATGAAAAAAATTTGTCCATTCTTTCGAATTGGGGATATTAATAGCTCGAAGGAAAAATAAAATCAGTACAAACTTGAATTTCAATTTTTTCATTTTTCTAGATGTAAACTATAAATTATGTTACTCTCCCCAAAAATACGATACATTGCAATCCAAGAGCGCCTAGGCTAAGGAGTGGATTGAGAGATCTCTCTCAATGAGTTAGCTGCATTGTGTGATAGCCCCACCTAAGGTTCTCGCATAAGTCACATTGTAAAATGTTGTAAATATTATTTAATATGTGAAATTAAAGAAAGGGGACACAAATTCTAGAGCTGGGGGAGGAGGATTGTTGCTTGGGATGTTATGGTTTCTTGTACAAAGAATAAACCTAAATTTTAAGACAGTCATTGAATGTTGGTTGGTGCATACAATTAATGAACTGGTTCTTGAAATTAAATGGGTTGAGAAAAAGTACTCAGGCCCATGCTTGCTTGAAAGAACACAACAAGAAAAGAGGACAAAAAATTATAAAGGGTTGCCAACAACAAGGATGCAACAGTAAATAATGTTGACAAAAATGCAGGCCAAGACTAAGCAAGAAAATAGAAGGAGACATTCGAAGAAGCGACCCGAATGGGAGAGAGTCGAGCATTCAGAGAGGAGCATTTGAGGGAAGCATTTGGAACAACAGTTTGCATTCATACAAAGAGGAGATCCTCATTCAAAAGGAGAAAGCATTTGAAAAGAAGACAAACCCATTCAAACAGAAGAGACTTCTGCTTTGAGAGAGAGACCCATTTTAACTCCTCGTAGTAAGGAAACAAAGGCCTCTGTTTTGGAGGCATACTCAGAAAGGGGTTGGAATCAAGCCTCCAATAGAAGATTTTAGTAGGCAGCACTGTGAAAAAGAGAAGAGAAGGAGATTTGTCCTCTGCCCCTGAAGGTTGTGGGTTGATTTTCTAGTCTTTGGAGCCCTATAATAGCTTGGAGTCCCTGGAGGTTCTGGGTTTAGAGAGAATCCCTAGAGCCCCGCAATATCTTGGGTCCTTAGAGGCCGTGGTTTGAGACAAACGTCTTTGGAGCCCTGTAACAGCTTGGGTCCATGGAGGTTGTGGGTTGGGATGGAATCTCTTAAGCCCTGTAACAACTCCGGTCCTATGGAGGTTGTGGGTTGAGATAGCATACTTTAGAGCCCTATAACATCTTGGGAAGAGACCATCCTGAAGCAGAAGTGGACGAATAATTGATCAAATAATTTTGGATATTTCTCCATTGGTAAAGGGGATTATGGACTCCCTTGAAGGGGGTGAATCATTGTGTGTGCACTTGGGGTGAGGTGAGGCACCTCTGGACTCCATATGCTGATAAAGAAAGAAGAAATAAGTTGATGGGATCGAGAAAGGAGGTCCTCTGGGGTCCTTGTTTCCATTGGCAACTGGCGTGTATTCCCAGAAGAAAGCAACCCCCCCCACCCGGCCCTCCTCAGACTCTGGAATCTGGCTCGAGAGTTACAGCTACAAGTAAAAGTGGTTGTAGTTGTCTATGGTTGGGTGGAGAGTCCTTGTCCTAAACTCAGTTTCCATACAAACTTAAAGATAATTATTTTTTGATGTTTTCTTACTGTTTAATGAATCATATTATTAATGTGGGTTAAGGTGGGTTAATAATCCAAATTATGGTCATAAAGATCATAGTATTTTTTTTAAAATTTGCATCTATTCCATCTAAAATTATGCCTGATGAATTATCTTATGTTCCAATTTTAACTAGTGATAATTTTGAGGATTGGAAGGAGAAAATTCTCCTTACATTAGTGTGCATGGACTTATATTTAGTGTTCCATGAGAATGAACCACCCATCCCGACAGAATCTAGTACCCTTGCAAAGAGAGCATTATGTGAGTGGTGTGAGTGATCTAATCGCTTAAGTTTGATGTTTATCAAGAACCATTTTGAGAAAGGTATTCAAGGTTATATTATAGAATGCTATAAGGAAAAGGAATTCATTAATGTCATCGAATAATAATATATGATTTCCGAAAAGGAACTAGGAACCCCCTTAACAAACAAACTATAATTAATGAAACTCATGAGTAATAAGGGAGCATGTGAACACATTATGGAGATGAGAGATATATCTTCTTAGCTAAAATATTTAGAGGTCATATTCTCAAAGTCTTTCCTTGTCCAACTCATATTTGAATCCTTGCCTACTAAATATGGGTCATTTAAGATTTCATGTAACACACATAAGGAGAAATGGTAAATTAATGAAATATTGACTAGTGTTTCAAGTGGAAGGGATATTGAAGTAAGAGAGACTAGTAAGTGATAACCTAGTAACTCATGGAAAGGGATGTTCATGAAAATAAAAGGGTGCTCACTATAAGAAAAACCATAAGAAGGCGGAAACTCATAAAGTTGATAATAGGGATACCATCAAATGTTTATTCTTCAAGAATAAAGGACACATCAAGAAAGAGTGCTCCAAATATAGAGCTTGGCTTGAAGAGAAATGCAAGCTTGTTACTTTAGTCTGTTATGAATTTGATATGGTTGATATTATTCATAATTCTTGGCAGATTTCCTCTGATTCAAAATCCATATTGGAAATATAATGTAAGGTTTAATCAACCAAAGTAATCAAAGAAAATTGAATTCTTCATCTATTCAAGAAACAATATGAGTGCATGTGCAAAATCATGCTTCATCTATTCAAGAAACAAGATGAGTGCATGTGAAAAATCAATTGGGACCTTTAGACCTATCCTGAAACCCAACTTTTTTTAAAACTTGAAAGGACATTCTATATTCCTTTTTTCTCTAAGAATCTTATTTCAGTCTCCAAACATGTTCTCCATGGTTTTAGTTTCAATTTTACTGGTTGTACTAGTAGTCTTATTAAATACTTACTTGTTATTGGTTATGGAACACCTGTTAATGATTTATATAGACTCCAATTAAACCCTAATTTTGATTCCAATTTTTTAACTTTTCATGAGAATGTTGGCATTAAGTGTGGTGTTATGAATGGAAAAGCATCCATGCTTTGGCATAGGAGATTGGGACAAATTTTGATAAAGAGAATCACAAGATAAAAAAATTATGGAGTCCTTGAGTCTCTTGATTTCTCTTATTTTAGTTTTTATGTGGATTGTATAAAGGGAAAGAAGATTATAAAAACCAAGAAAGGTTTTTGGAGGAATTAAAAAATATTAGAAATCATACATAGCAATATATGTGGACCATTTATGACTGTGTATAAATGGTAAAAAATACTTCATCTCATTTATATATGATCAAACAAAACTAATATATCTCTATTTTGTATTTGAGAACTGTAAAGCACTAGATGCTTTTAAAATAATAATGCAAAGGTAGAGAAAAAAAATGGAAAAGAAAGTGAAATCGGGATATTAGACAACAAGGGATAGTATGATGGAAGGTGCGTGGGTACAACACAAAAAATAGGTCCATTTGCGACTTTCTTAAGGAACAAGGCATTGTTTCTTAATACATGATTACCCACTAACCATATCAAAATGGTGTAGCTGAAAGGAGAATTTGTATGCTAGTGGACATGGTGAGGAGTATCAATAGTAACTCCAGTCTCTCATTATATATATGGAGTGAGGCTTTAAAAACCATTGTATATATCCTAAATAGTCTTCCCACTAAGGTAGTTCCTAAAACTCCTTTTGAGTTATGGAATAACTAGAAATCAATTTTAGAAGATGTACACATATGGGGTTGTCAAGTTGAGATTAGGATATATAATCCATTAAAGGAAAAGTTGGACTTAAATACAACCAATGGTTTTTTCACTCATTTTTTAGAAAGGTCAAAGGGATTCAAGTTGTATTGCCCTTCCCATACAACTAGTATTGTTGAAGAAAGAAATGCAAGGATTCTTGAGGATAATGACAATAGTGGGAGTGAGAAACCTTGAAATTTAAATTTTGAGGAAATTCATAATTTGATTGCAATACCTTCAATATGTATTGGTTAATTGTACTTCAAGACAATCCAGGAGATGTAATTATGGAAGAAAAAAAACTAATGAAATTCCACTCCATGAGGATCAAGTTATTGATGAACCTATTATTAAAATACCATAAAATGTGGTTGAAGAGACAAGATTAAGAAGATCCTAAAGAATAAGAAAACCTACAATTTCTTTTGATTATGTTGTGTACCTCCAAGAGTCTAACCATAGCATTGGAATTGAGGAAGATACAATCACATTTCACACACCATGAGAAAAGGAAACTCCAATCTCTGACATGATGCTATGTTAAAACAGTTGGATTCAATGGCTAGGAAACATATTTTGGATTTAGTTGAATTAACTAAGCAATCCAAAGTCATTGGTTGTAAATGGGTCACAAAACCAAAAAGGACTCATGTGGATATATAGAAAAGTATAAATATAGACTTGTGGCCAAATGATTCACTCAAAAAGAAGCTATTTATTACCATGATACCTTTGCTCCAGTTTCTACAAAGGACTCACTTCATATAATAAGGTATTAGTAGCTCATTTTGATTTAGAGATGCATTAACTGGAGATGAAAACAACTTTCCTTAAAGGTTATCTAGAGGAATAGGTCTACATACATTAGGCTGAAGGTTTTACTTTATAAAAATAAAAACATTTGGTTTTTAGAATCGAAAAATCCATATGTGGTTAAAACAACCTTCATGTCAATGTATTTTAAATTTCCCAATGTCATTTATTAATTCAATTTTATGGAAACAACATCGATCAATATATATACCTTAAGGTATAGGAGAAAATTCATATTCTTTTTCCTATATTTGGATGATATTTTTCTTTCTAGTAAATTATTTAGGCTTGCTACATGAGGTTACAATTTTTCTGAAATAAAAAAATTGATATTAAGGATATGGGTGAAGCCTCTTTTGTCATTGGCATAGATATTCATAGTGAGATATCCTAAGGGATATTATGATTCCCTCAAAACGAATACATTAATAATGTTCCATAATGATTTAGCATGAAGCATTTTTCACTTAATGTGCCACCCATTGTTAAAGGTTAAAATCTTTGCAAAATCAATGTCTGAAAAATGATTTGGAATGGAAAAATATGAAAGTTATTTGCTATGCATATGATGTTTGAAGTTTGATGTATGTTCAAGTCTATACAAGACCATACATTGGATTTTTAGTTGGAATGTTAGATAGATATCAAAGTAATCTAGGCATTGATCATTGGAGGGCCACAAAAAAATTTATGTGGTATATACAAGGTTCAAAAGACTGCATGCTGACATACAAATGATAAAATCATTTGGAAGTGATTGGGTATTTAGACTTAGAGTATGTAAAATGTATTGACTCTAGGAATTTCACATCAGGATATGTCTTTTTACTCGCAGAAGGTGCCATCTCATGGGGAAGTAAGAATAAATTTATTGTTTCTTCCACTGTGGAGGCATACTATATAACATGTTATGAGGCTGAGTATATAACATAAAGTACCTTGTTGTTAAAGAACATGTTTAGAAACATCAAGTGGTTATTGAGAAAATCAACACTATGTTAATGATTACAGATCCCATGTCAAAAGGGTTACCGCCTAAGTTGTATGGAGAACATGTGGAGCATACCAGACTCATTAACTTGTTTCATGCTTGATTTGTTATGTAATTTTGAGGCTCCATTCAATTACAAAATTTCAATTATGTTTTTGATGATTCTTGCTATATCTATCTACCTAATTTTGTATACATCAAAGAGTAATGAATAAAATATTTTCCATTGGGACAATAAAGTTGGACCTTGAATGGGAAATTTTATATGCATTCATAAAACGTTATGCCACATAAAGGGTTTATTCTTGACAAATAAAATAAGAAAGTCTCAATTTTATTTTCCCTTGGTCAAATTGAGAAAGTTCGAATTTCCACATTAGCAAAAAACTAGGATGCAGTTAGCTTGTATGACATGGATTTTGTCACCCAGATAGTCCAATAAATTTGAGTTAGAGGGCTTGGATTTGAGCTAAACATGTGTTATTTCTAATTTTCAGCTATCAATGTCAGCTATTTCAAGTTGTTTTTAGTTAAACTAGTTCTAATTGTTAGAGGAACTGGTGGAAGGTTAGTTCTGTAGTGGGATAGCAGTCTAACTCAATGATCATCCAGTTAACTGATAAATCAACCCAAAATAGCTATTTTATGCAGAGAATTTGAGTTCCCCAACTATGGTGGAGATTCAAAGGCAGTGTAACATCATTTGTAGACTAGTCTTAAGTGTACACGTGTTGCATACAGTTACATGGACAACCTTGGGAATTGAGCAATCATTTTGGAGGAAATTCCTAAATAATAGGGGCCTAGTTTCCTCAGGAATTGCACAAGGAAATAGGGGATCAAGAAGAGGCTAAAATTGACTAAGTTTGGGTCAGAGCTTGTAAGTGAGCAAAGATATAAGTTATTCACTTACAGGTTTTTCTTAGTCTGAGAAAGAAATTTTAATTCATATATGTTCATCAAATTGATGAAAGCGGGAATAAGGGGTTTTTATAAGTTTCTTTCCCCTGGAAAAATATTGTGTGCATGTATTTTATTTATCTCTACATGTTTCTAATTGATGTTCTAAATTTTGAATTGAATTTTGTAGAGCATTAGAGTAGGATTGTGTCTTATGATTTAGATTACAATTTCATGATCAGTTACAATTCTACATCATAAATATACATGATATCGGAGCTAGATTCACATTATAATAGGAATTTCAAAGTTGTTTCTCAGGAGGTTCGAATTTTTAGTTTAGTGTAGCTCTCTTAAGTGTTGGGAAGATGACCTTCAATGGGCTGAGACTAGAGTATGCCTTAGAAGGAAAATCTAATTTCATTGCATTGAAGGATCATATGGAATGATCACATGGAGGCAGTGTTGGATGATAATGGATTGCTAGAATATGTCAAGACAGTTATTGAAAAACCGCGGGCATCTAATGCAAAAAACCTAGCCCAATGGAATAAATATGTAGCCAAGGTGAGGAGAATAATCTTGGAGGGAGTATGCTACCACATTGTCTCAAATCTCAATGGGAAAGAAAATCCTTTCGCAATATGGAAGGAACTGACAAAAATTTTCAAGAGGAGTAGTGACCATAGGAAATTGG
Source organism: Pinus albicaulis (assembly GCA_034641835.2). Taxonomy (NCBI): domain Eukaryota; kingdom Viridiplantae; phylum Streptophyta; class Pinopsida; order Pinales; family Pinaceae; genus Pinus; species Pinus albicaulis. The sequence continues at coordinate 964,144,355 of CM076575.1, forward strand.
CACTCAATGATCAACTTTGAAATATCAAGATGCATAAGAATGACACTATCCCACAATATCTGAGAAAATTTACACAAATTCACGATGAACTTGGTGGGGTTGGTGTTAATGTTCCAAAAGATGATTTAGTAAGCCTAGCTCTTCTTGGCCTTCCCAAAAGATGGCATAACTCCTAAGATTTAGTGAACGAGAGCGATAAATTACCAAATTGGGAACACTTATGGTCTGATTTAGTACAAGAGGAGATAAGGCAGAATACCAGAGATGGAACCTCATCCAAGGGAGAGGATGAAGAAAAATTTGAATTGGTTGGGAAAGGAAAGAAGGGAAAAAGGAATAAATATCAAACCAAACTAGAATACAACCAAAGGGGGAAGAAGAAATACTTTTCCAAAATAAAATGCTTCAATTGTCATGAATTCAAGCACTATGCCACGAAGTGTCCACACAAAATTCAAGAAATGAGACCTTAGGAGGAGCAACAAATGAATACTTTGCTTCACAGTTCAAGCATGAATTCACCCTTATTTCATGCATTCCAAGCACAATAATGGGGAGTGTGTGGTACTTGGACTCATGTGCATAGTTCCACATTATAGGTTGTAGAGATGTTTTCAGTGAGCTGAAGGAGAAATATATATAGATATATATTGAGCTAGGGGATGATAGAAGGTACAAGACGATCAAGATTGGTAGAGTCACCTTTTAGAGGGAGTTGGGATCCCCTCTAATGCTCAAGGATTTCATGTTTGTTCTAGGCCTAAAGAAGAATCACATCTTTGTAGTAGTTTTGGAAGATCGTGGTTATGATGTGATATTCAGTAAACGGAAATAATTCCTGAGACACATAGCCATTATAAAAGTGAAGCAGATTGAGGTTTGGGTGAAGAACCTATACAAGTTGAATGTGGAGGATTGTGTTGCATTAAGCAGTAAGGAAGATAAAGTATCGATCCATGATGTCAATGAACTTTATCACAAAAAACTTGGCCATTTTCATTATGGCACCTCAAATACTATGCAGAAAATAACCACTAGCCTCCCTAAAAGAGCACTTGAGTATCAAGATGTATGTAAGGGTTGTACCTTGGGGAAGTATGTGAAATAAAAATTTCATGATCGAGAAAGCAAAGAACTGTAGCCTTGGAAAGAGTCCACTCTGATGTTTGCGAACCTTTCTCAATGACCTCCACTGATAGATGTAAGTACTATTTTATATTTTTTGATGATTTATCAAGGAAGTGTTGGATATTCTTCATGTGGAAGAAATATGAGACATTCTCGAACTTTGTAGAGTTTAAGGAACTAGTTGAGAAAGAGACTATAAATAAGGTGAAGGCTCTCAAGAGTGAAAATGAAGGTGAGTATGTTTTTAATGACTTCAATGATTTCTGTGTGAAAGAAGGCATTCAAAGAGAGATGACTGAACCCAAAAACCCATAACAGAATGAGGTAGCTAAGATAAATAACCACAAAATCATTGGAGCTATGAGAGATATGCTATATGACAAGGGCCTACCACTGAATTTGTGGGAAAATTTATATAACACGATAGTATAATTGTAGAATCAGAGTCCTCATCGGATTCTCGGTATGATCACACTTGAGGAATATTTCTTGGGAGAAAATCCAAATGTGTCACACTTCAGGATTTTTGGAGCCTCTATTTACTTCCATGCCTCCAAAGAATCAAGGAAGAAGCTTGATTCAACAACATAGATGGGAGTGTTTGTGGGTTACAATGAAACTCCTCAAAACTATTGTTTGTACTTGCCATCCCTCAGAATATAGTTGTGTGAAGGTATGTAAATTTTGATGAAGTGAAAGCAATGTGGTGCTCTCTTGAGAGGTAGCTTCATATCCCACCAAAAGAGGAGATTTTAGCTCCAAAGGAGGAGCCTCAAGAAGTTTTGGAGCAGCCACAAACTGAGGAGAAGAGAGTGGAGACACCCACTCAAGAAAAACAATCCATAGAAGGTAAAAAAGAACTAGGAAAGCTGATAGAATTGTGCTAGATGTGAGGGAGAATGTGGGAGATCCTTCAAATTTTTTTAGGAAAAGCAGGTCACTTGAGAGGTACACTGGCTACATGGATTTAATGATTGAGCTTGTAGAGACTGAGCCATCCTATTTCGAGGAAGAAGTAGAGAAAATTGTTTGGGTTGATGCAATGGTGGAGGAATATGAATCTGTTATAAAGAACAATGTTTGGGATGTGGTCCCAAGACCAACAGATAAATTAGTAGTGGATTCTATATGGATCTTCAAAGAAAATCATGCAATAAATAGAATAATAGAGAAGTGTAAGGCCATAGTTTTTTTCAAGGGATTCTCTCAAGATGAGGGAATTGACTATGAGGAAACCTTTGCTCTTGTAGCAAGGTATTCATCCATTAGATAAATTCTTGCACTGGATACATAGATGGGATGAAATATCCATGAGATGGATGTAAAAAAAACATTCCTCAATGGGGTTATTGAGGAGGAAGTGTACATCGAGAAACCAGAAGGTTTTGAGACATTTGATCAAGATTCTCATGTGTGTAGACTCAAGAAAGTGTTGTATGCTCCCAAAGAAGCACCCGATGCTTGGTACACTAGGATCAACAATTATCTCGTTGGTTTGGGCTTCACCAAAAGTGAAGAAAATGCAAACCTCTATCATATATTAGTAGAAGGTAAATTTCTTATTATTTTCTTATATGTTGATGATTTTATTTTAACTGGTGATGAGCAATTCATAAGGTATTGCAAGCAGGACCTTACAAGGGAATTTCAGATGAAATACATGGGTCTCATGCACTACTTCCTCGGGCTGGAAGTATGGAAAGGTGATGGGGAATTTATTTTATCTTAAGGCAAGTATACAAATAATATACTATAGATATTCTGCATCGAGATTTACAAACCCATCGAGACACCTCTAGAGACCAACTGGAGGAAGGAGGATACCACTTCATGTGAGGAGGTGGATGCTACCATTTATTAGAAACTAGTGGGTTCACTGATGTATCTTGTGAACACACAACCAAATATATGCTATGCATTCAAAAAATTGAGCCAAGCTATGGTTAGGCCAACCAAATTATATTGGAAGACAACTAAGCATGTTTTACGGTACCTCATAAGAACTACTTATTATGGATTATGGTATAGACAGACAGAGGGATTGAAGTTGTGTGGCTTCACAGATGTAGATTGGGTGATGCAGGAGCATCAACCCATCCATCGAAAAAAATAGCAAGAACAACTTCTGGAAGGCGAAAATGAGAAAAACACATCAAAAGGAAATGGATTTGTTAAAAATATTTAAAAATCATATTTGTGAGGGATGTTAGGGATTATGTAGAGAGCTTTGTGAAAAAAAAATTTCTCGGAGCTTTGTGGAGAGGATCATGTTGAGAGTTTTATGGAGAAGATCATGGATCTTGAAATGATTGGAAATATTGTAATTTCCTCTTTAAAGTGTAACCTTTTGGAATTGAAAACAGGTCCCAATTAGAATGAAGATCTAGACATCCAAAGCACCAATAAATGCTATGTAATATTTTAGTGGATCTAGTTAATGAAATTTGATTTCTACTTTATATAATTCTATGTGTGTGCATGGTAATTTAATGCATTGATGGCTTAATGCATAGATTCGTTGACTTTGTTTGATGAATTAATGTTACATGTAGGCCACATGGTTCTTCAATTCACAGTGTAAGCGAGGATTATTTGAGTTTGTGGGCTCTTAATCCACAGGTCCTAGGATCAGGAACATAAGAAAACTTGAAATGATAGACCCCCAAAAATCATTTTCATCAAATTGGTATTAGAGCACAGAAGATTCTTGCGTGTAGTATGGAGGAGAAGAAACAAACTAATGTACAAGTGATTATAGATATGGTAAGATATTTTTTTTTCCTATGTATGTGACAACAGAGGAAGGTGAGAATATTTGCAACAACCTATAGCAAGGAGTGCTCAAATGGTTCTAGAGGAACGAACCAAGGAGATGCTAAGAGCCCAAACTAAGGAAAACGTTTGGTGAGGTATCGTGTAGCAAGGTAGATACTTGTTACTATAGAGGCATTTTGCAACTCACAAGTTAAATTTGTTACAAGAATATCAAAAAGAATATGACCAGGAGGTCATAAGCTTTTTTACCTTGGGAGTTTGATGTAGGAGCATCAACCCATCCCTTGAAAAAAATTAGTGAGAACGAATTTTGGAAGGTGAAAATGAGAAAAAAAATCAAATGGAAATGGAGTTGTTAAAGATCTTGAAAAATCATATTTGTGAGGGATCTTAGGGATTATGTTGAGAGCTTTCTGAAAAAATCACGTTGAGAACTTTCTGGAGAGGATCATGTTGGGAGTTTTATGGGGAAGATCATGGATCTTGAAATGATTCACAATATTCTAAGTTCCTCTATAAATTGTAGCCTTTGGGCATTGAAAATAGGTAGCCATTAGAATTAAGATCTGCCCAGCCAAGACAATAATAGATGCTATGTAATATTTTTGTGGATTTAGTTAATTAAATGTGATTTCTACTTTATATAATTCTACGTGTGTGCATGGTGATTTAATGCATTAATGGGTTGATGCATATATTCGTTGATTTTTTTTAATGAACTAATGTTACATGTAGACTTCATGTTTCTTCAATTCATAGTGGGAGCAAGGATGAGTTGAGTTTTTTGGCTCATAATCCAAAGGTCTTGGGATCGTGACCATAAGAAAAATTGAAAAAATAAACCCCCATGAATCATTTGCATCATTGGGCAGAGAGTCCATCCAACCGAAAGAGTATATCAGGTGGAATTTTCAATGTTGGGTCCACAATGGTTTCCAGGTACAGTAGGAAGAAAATATATGTATAACTCAACTCGGAATAAGTAGAATACATGGATGCAAGTCAAGAAGCATCTGAGGCGATCCGGATGAGAAAGATACTTGTGTCACTGTTTGGTTAGATAATGGATCCAACTGTGATCTATTGTGATAATAAGAGTTGCATCAAGCTCTCTAAGAATATGGTATTTCACAATTGATCCAAGCATACAGATATATGGTATCACCATTTATGGGACTATGTGCAGAGGTGGATAATGTTGCTACAATAAATTCCAAAAGGAGGAACAAGATGCTAACATTTTGACAAAGGCCTTGTCAAAAGGGAAGTTCGAGTTCTATAGGTGCATGATAGGGGTGGTTGATAATCCCTTTCTTGCTAAGAGAGAGTGTTGAGAAATGCAACAAGAGAGTCTCAATTTGATTTTGCCTTGGTCAAAATGAGAAAGTTCAAATTTCCATATTAGCAGACAACTTGGATGAAATTAAATTTTGTGACATGGTTCGTGTCACTCAGTTAGCTTAGTGAATTCCAGTTAGAGGGTTGGAATTCAGGTAAGCATGTGTGATTTCTAATTTGCAGAAATCAAGGTGAGTTATTTCAGGTTGTTTTTAGTTAAACTAGTTCTAACTGTTGGACGAACTAGTGGAAGGTCAGTTTTGTAGTCGGACAATAGTCTAACTCAATGATCATTCAGTCAATTGATCAATCATCCCAAAATATCTAGTGCATGCAGAGAGTTCGAGTTCCCTAGTTGTGGTGGAGATTCCAAGGCAATGTAACATCAATTGTAGACTAGTCTTAAATATAGGTGTTGCATGCAGTCAAAAGATCAACCTTGGGAATTGCACAAACATTTTTAACGAAATTCCTAAATAATAGGGGCCTAATTTCCTCAGGAATTTCACAAGGAAATAGGGGATCAAGAAGAGGCTGGAATTGACTAAGTTTGGGTCAGAGTTTCTTAGTGAGCAGAGAGATAAGTTATTCACTTGCAGGTTGTGCTAAGTTCTAGCAAGAAATTGTAATAGATCTCCATTCATCATATTAATGCAAGTAGGCATAAGGGGGTTTTTTAGTAGTTTCTTTCCCCTAGAAAATACTATGTGCATGTGTGTTATTTATCTTTGCATTTTTTTATTGATGTTATAAATTTTGAATTGAATTCTGTAGAGCAGTAAAGCAGGATTGTGTCTTGTGATTTAGATTAAAATTTCATGAGAAGTTACAATTATACATCATAAATATAAAATATTTAGACAAAATAATAGATTTATGATTTTGAATTGTAATAAATGATGTAGAAAAATCTACATCATTGGAAGGTAGTGTTCGTCTAATAGATTATTTACGACCATGATTCATTCATTAAAAATGTTTCTTGAGAAACTAGAAAGGGGAGATAATCGTTAAAAAAAGTATCATGTTTGTGTTAATTTGGGTAAGTGGAAGAATGTTGGAAATGTTTCTTATTGTAGCAAAAACTACTACCATGCAACCTCGAAATTACAATATCTTTTGTGGTGAGTTGATGTATTCGGGGGAAGTCGCCATGCTTATTTTTATTGCATTGGTGAAGAACTTAGGGAGTACTACACACAAGCTCCATGATTTTGAAGGTGAGATGGGATGAAATTTCATTGGAGGAAGGTATGTTTTATTAGAGGAGGAGACCAGCCTCTGGAGACTGGGAGTAAGGATGCAAGGAGTTAGCTCTGATGCTAGGGGAAAATATTTTCAAGGAACAGTAGTTTATTGTCTAGACACTTGGGACCTTGGCATAATACACTACAATTCAACTTCATCTTATGGATTTTGTGAGGAAGAACTATACCTAAAGGGCCTGGTGCATGCTCGATTGTCTTCCAGAGTTGTCCCTGACTTTTTTTGCTTGGCGAGAGGTATGGAATTTCCATTTCATATTCCGATTTCCTTACTCAACTTGTAGAGTTTTTGGGTTCTTCCTCTGTCTGTAGGGGTGTTGGTTTCTAAAACTTAATTCCAGTGGCACTCTATATTTTCATGGGGATATAGTTTCCATCCCTTATGTGTACTGGTGGTGGTTTGAGAAGCTCATCTCAAGAAAACGAGGGAAATTCATTCCCTTGGATGGTTGAGATAGAGGTGAGATCTCATGAGCTAAAACTGTTGTGATTATCTAGGTGAGATGGTTCTTCATCGATGGAAAGATTTAATATTTGTTGGGCTTGTTTGGCAATAGGTTAATGCCTCTGGGGTCAAATCCAGGCACTTGAAGCTTGTAACCTAGTTCAAATCTTGGGCTTACTTGGTTTATTATATTTTTTTGTCTTTTGGGAGTTAGAGGTATATGCAAGGAGGTCCCATCCCTTTCTTCTAGTTCCAACATATTATCCAAGATCATTCCCACCAAATATTATCATTGTACAAGCACCAGAATGAAAGGGTCTAGGGATTTGTTGCAACTTCTACTTAGTGGATCACGGACAAAAGAACTATGAGGTGGGATATTTCAGATTTTAATCAAGGATATATGCCTTTTTATTAAGGGAGGGTGATAAGAGGAGTGGGGGAGCATTTCCAAAATGTAATTCATAAGATGGGAGACCTAAGCCACATCAAGGCAATTGACCCTCATGCACCCTAGCCACCTAGCAAGGAAGTTCAGGCCCCTTCTCTAGAGACCCTTGATAGCTAGCTATGTCATCTAACTCACGTTTTCAAACGTCTCAGCAAGGATCGACAAGATGATCGAAATGCGGTCATCAGTTTCATGGATGATCTGCAATGATTAGTGGGGAATGTAAGTCTGCCTGGCCAACATTCAAAGAGGGCAATGTTACATACAAGATAAGTTGGAATGTTTTCAAGGAAGGATGACCCATATTTAAAAACACACTCACTATGCCTTTAGACCTCCTCCATATCTAGGCTCTGGTACTGATCATCCTAATCCTGTCAACTCCTCTGATGTTTAATAGTTTTTGGGTATATTTTGATTTAGAACATATTCTAGTATCAATAGCCTTTCAAGTTTTGGTTTCTTAGACTATTTTGACAATAAGATATTTGTTTTGGGATCTACCTCCTCACTAATAAATCTAGTAAAAGTGAAGGTCGTGGGATTTTGAAAAAATGTAATCACTATTGTTATCTTTCAAATTAATAAAAATCTGGAGTTAAAAAATAAAAAAACTTTGGCAATGCATATAGTTACATATGGGTTTGTATTTTTTACACATGTTTTATACATTTTTTAATATGATATGCACTACATTGATTTTTTTTCATGTTTTTTAAAATTGTTATAATTACTGGGTGTTTATATATTTATTAATTAAATTTAAATATAAAGTTTTGAAATATTATAATTATGAATATGTATTATAATTATGGTAAAATGAATCTTAATTTACAGCTATTATTTATATTTTATATATATTTCATGTTTTTATATATGACAATGTTTATATTTTTATATTTATATTTATTAATTAACTTTAAATATCATGCTTTTAAAAATCACATTACAAATATGAATCATCATTACTTAAACATCTTAAAAATGTGATATGTATATTATGTGTTTTTGTTAAAAAAAATTGTAAATATTTTTATTACTTAGCTAATATTACTTATTATTATTATTATTATTTGATTTACCAATTAGTATAACATGTCATTTAATAGGTTAGTAAAACATTTCCTTTCTAGAATAAAATAATTTTATTTTGAAAATTACCAAAATTTTATAAAAACCTTACATACATAAGATGTCAACATCATTTCTTAATCTGGAATTATCTTTGTGCTATTCTAATTTCAAATTTATAAAATGCCGATATGTATCAAGTTGAAAAGCAAAAATTGAGCAAAGATTTGCACTTTGATTCATCACACTAGATAGATCTAGAGTTTATATATATAGTGACAATGTGAACAATAAATTATATATATATATATATATATATATATATATATATATATATATATATATATATATATATATATATGATGATGATGATGATGATGGTTAACTTCCACTGATCGGACCTAAAGAAAAGAGTTATTTAATTTGATTTAAGATTTTATTCCTATGCTCAAAAAGCTTGGAGAGAAGCCTCCCAAGCTCATTATAATTTTGACATCTTAAAAGGCTAGGAAGGTCAGTATTGCAACAAATATTATGAAATTGAGCTCTAATGTGGTTGTACACGGGACACTCTAAGAGGAAGTGATTTTCATCCTCGATGTTCATATTCTCACAGAGATGGCAGATCCTTTCCATCCATGGTGTTTTAGGACCTGTCCAACGACCTGTTTCACTATGGAGCTCATGAGAGTTCGTTCTAATCTTGGCTATATTAATTTTCTTCTTTGAGCTAGTTAAAACATAGAGATACATTTGATCTTCTAAGGTGGGGTTGATGACCTCCTTATAATACCTTAATTTTCTTTTAGCTGCTAGATCTTTCTCACACCACATTTTTTCTTTGATCTTAGAAGTAACATTTTTTTTAATGTTATTGATGTTTTGTAATGCAACATTCTCGTCGATCTCCCAATGGTTTAACCAGGCCCTGGTGTCTTTATGCCAACCTTGTTTAAGCCTTAGGTGGTTTTGGCTGGAATTTAAAGCTAACTTAGGAAGTTGATGGTCTCCTATGCTATTGAGCTTGTGCTTGTACAACAAAAGCCTAATCATAGCAAGGCTCTCGATAGGGGAAAGATCCACTTCTATAAGGAGAATAGGATAGGGTGTATTGCTTTTAATTTTAAGGTTATACATTATAAAACGCTTCTGGATTTGCTCAATATTTCTCCAGGATTCTCTAGAGATGCTACAACCCCAAACCTCACATCCATATAAGATAACAGGAGTGACTAAAGTTTCAAAGAAGAATTTTTTCTATCCCACATTATGAGGTTTGTCGTTTTACAATTATTTTCAAGACCAAAATAAGCTTTCCACCCCGCATTAATCCTTTTCTGAATGCTATAGTTCCAGTTGAGTTTGTGATGAATATCAATTCCTAGGTACTTGTAAGAAGACACTTCCTCCAAGTTACTATTGTCATATATAAAATTAGCGTAAGTGTCTTCTTGGATTTGATAATCACAACTTTTTTTTTGTCAGCATTAACAGGCATACCCATGGTAGAGCAGAAATCCTCAAGAAGTCTAAGTTGCTTATCAAAATCAAATGGCATCTTGCAGGAAGAACAATATCGTCAGCATAGAGAAGAAGGATGATGACTATCGCAGCTAAGATCGTGCCAACACATCCTGCTTCCTCTAAACAACCTTCTAGATTGTCGATGTAAATGCCAAATAGGGTAGGGGAGAGGGGACAACCTTGTTTAACTCCGATATTACACTTTATATATATATATATATATATATATATATAGATAATTTTTTTATTTTTTATTTTTAATTTAATTTTTCTAAGATAAAATAGATGACACTTTCTAAAGAAAAAAAGTGGATCTATGATGAGAGAGAGTCTTTTAATTATCTCATAAATATAAATATATTTTATTTTATTTTGATTGTGCGGAGAGGTTAATTTTACAACAGAGTATAAGTAAGTATAAATATAAGAGAGATGTGTAAGTATGTGTGTATTCAACTTAGAGTTGACATGTGTCTCTTTTAATATAAAAAATAAAAAAATATTTAATTAATTAAAAGTATTATAAAACATCAATAATCTCACTCTCAATGACCATGCTAATGGTAAAAATATTTCATTCACTCTTAACCATAAATAAAATATTTCATTTCAAATATAATAAAAAAACAAAAATGAATATAGTTTATTTAATTAAAAGTATAATAAAACATCAATAATCTCATTCTCATTGTTCATGCCAAGGATAAGCAGTAAAAATATTTTATTCTTATTTTCAACCATAAAAAAATATTTCCATATCCATATAAAAAATATATTCTTATATCAATTTTACATAGAAATAAGATAATTAAATGTTAAAAAAGACTATATATATACATTATATAAAGCAATTGAAAAAACTATATATACATTATATAAATTTTGATCCATTTTATGCATCAAAAAATCAATATAAACAATGAAAAATTACTAATTATTTTTTTCTTTGGATCAAATATATATAAATTACACTCTAAAAAAAAGTTTTCGCTTCCAAAAATTAATTTCAGTTTACACTTTGAAAAATTTAATCTCCCAATTCTTCCAGAAATTTCAGTTTACACTTTGAAATTTAATCTCCCAATTCCTACTAGATCATAATTAAAACAAATATATGCTCATATACAAACAATGGTCGCCCCGCAATCAAACTTGGGACTCACAACACGGATTTGGATTCCCAAAATTTCACACCACCGCTCAAACATGGAAAATCTCAATCCACCAGTTGGTCCGTTTTCTGGCAATTCGTCGACCAAAACCACACGATATTTAGATACGATGGCCTGCCTCTTCGGTTTTATGAAAGAGACATCGGGCATCACAATTTTCCAAACTCTACGTGAGCGGAGGAGCTGGTACCATTGCTGGCCTCGGCGAGCGTTAAACACCTCCAGAAACTTTTTCCCAACCTTCAAAGTGACTAAATATGTGATGATATTTCTTTAACATTCAGCAGGCTACCGAAGTGATAAACTCGGCCAATCTGGGATAACGTGTAACGCGCGTCATTCATAACTTACGTTCTTCCGTCTTCGGTTGGTTTCTCCAGTGAATATAAAGCCTATTGCTCTTAATTGCACGGTCTGCAGGCAAGCTCTTTCTGCTCCTTCGTAAGTTCGCGGTACAATGCCGGGGGCATCATTCAGTATTTGAGCTTCTGTTGCACCCAGGCCGGAGACAGCACAGGATTTGGGGAATAATAACTAGTATTTTCATTTGGTGAAGAATCATCGTCTTCGACCCGCCATACTTTCACTGTCTGGTCCATACTCCCGCTGTATACAAGAAACCCATTGGAAATCGAAAACTCAACGGTAGCCGCGATGGACTTTACGGGTCCACTGTGGCCTTGCAATACCGCCAACCACGAATGGAAACCACCGATGGTATCCCGTCTCCATATCTGTATAGTCTTATCCGCTGACCCGCTGAAAAGAAGGTTCTTAGAGACAGCTAGACACAGCACTGCAAGCCTGTGGCCTCTCAGACTCCCGGCGTGCTGTAGCGTCGAATTCATGTTGATGGGATTTTCTCGTTCCCAAACATTAACAGACCCGTCGGCCGATCCCGAGTAGAGAATCGATCCGTCCGTGCTAAGGGCGAGGGCGTTCACGGCCCCAGAATGTTGGGCGGTAAGAGTCTGTCTGAGCACATGCCTTGCGTTTGCCTTTCCCAGAGTCGGTGCCCATACTTTGACTGTACTGTCGGCGGAGCCGGTAAAGAGCAATCCATCAGCCGCCACAGCTACAGAACTGACGGCATCGTGATGAGCCACGAAGGATTCGATGCATTTCCAATCTCGCATTCTCCACACCTTCACGGTTTTGTCCCACGAGCCCGAATACAGTACACCCCGTTCTTCATTACAGGCCAACGAGGAAATTGCGTCCACGTGCTTGATCCAAAGGGTACTGCGATGCCTCCGAACCTGGACATAGTTTTTGGAATCCATTGAACTCTGTATTCGATCTTTCATGGTAGGAAGGGTGCCTACTCGCCTGCAAACACCGGAATCCTTGCGAGAGCGGTACCATACGCGGATTTTCTGGTCGTGGTGGGCACTGAAAACGTAGTCCCCGGCGATCAACAAAGCCTTGACAGGCCCGCTCCCAGCTTTGAAGCAGCCGTATTCCTGAAAGGTAGCATGTTTCCATACACGAATGTTTTCGCTCTCTGAGGCGGTGTAAAGCAGCCCGTCGCTAGACATTGCGAGTGCATTTACATGGCCGTCATGTCTCACCATTGTAGCGATGCATCCGTAGGATCTGCCATCCAGAAAGGGCGTCAATTTGGGGGAGTGCAGAGGAGACATTAATGTCCAGGGGGAAGGACACGCCGAGCCGTTGCTCCACGGCGACATCGCGTATGGAGAAGCGGGACTGAATCTTGCCGGCGAGACTGTGCCTGATGACAGAAAGCTGTCGTTGGACTTCATACCTGAGCTGTTGTTGAGGCCAAAACTCTCGTCCGATGAACGGCTGCTGGTCGAATGCAGGGTTGGATCTGATTGCAGCAAACTCTTGAGCATGGTTTTTACAGCTTTTAGAGGATCTGCTATCTTCGGTGAAAATTTCCTCGCGCGATTGGATCCTTCAGAAATTCCCATATTGATCCTCTCAATTATCAAAATTGAAATTAGATTATCTTTGTTCAACAACAGAAATAAACTGAACAGTAATGTGAAGCAAGCAATTCGATCGGAACGCAGTGATAATAAACAGACAAGGCAGACAAATATTTTGAGACTTCTGATAAACCGCCGACCTAATTCATTACAACTAGTGCTGAAACCTTAGAAGCAATGTTAGAAGGCATGTGTAATATAAGAAACATATGCAGAGACAGTGGGAGTGCATGATAGAGATTTCTAAGATGAACAGCATTCAATTCAGGACCGGCCAAAAATGTGTTGGCAGCAGGTAACGTTCCTGGAATGATAAAATGACAAGTGGTGGGATGTAAACCTTTGATTTATAAGGACCAATCAGAGAATCTTCTTTTGAATAACACAGGGGCTTCTTAAAACGTGCACACAATATAGTGCTGCTTTCGTGCAGATCCGGCAAAACGGACAAACAAGGACACGTGGCAAAGAAGACTATCAATCATATGGCAAGTGTAGGGCTTATCCATCGTTGACAAAAACAATTGTGCAGACTGTAGAGAATTTGGAATTATCGAAGATCATCACATGACCGTATCTAGAAATGAATTCGTGGAAGCAGCTGCCGGTGACGTATGGCGGCCATTAATACATTCCAAATCAAAAGAGCCACGTCCGTGGCTAGAGAGCGGCCACGAATTACCCTTTTCATGTCGCTAAAAGCCATTGGCTAAATTATTCCTCACGGCCCGTGATCGACAGCAACCACTGACTCGTGGCGTCATGGATTATATTAGTCAAAATGGTTACGTTCGCGACCCGCTAATAGCCATGAAGCCTGTTTTCATACGGGTAAAAAGCAAAATGGGATAAGGTGCTTTTCATAGTACCGGAACATTTTAATTTATATGGTTATATCAGCTTGACAGGTTAACAAAATTTTGTGCATTTTCGAATATTTGTATGAGATACAATCTTCTATGTTATACAAATTGTAATTTAATTTTTATATGGTTAGGCCAGTTTGATAAGTTGACAAACCTTTGCAGGGTTTTGGAATACTTTGAAGGGATTTTTATGGGGATAAAAGTATCCATGCAATTTTTTTTATTTTTTATTTTTAAATTTGAGGATTAACCTAGTTTTAGTTGGCTTGGTTTTGATATAAATTTTATGGGATAAGATTTTCCATGTTTTAGAATTTATTGAAATTTTATAATATAACGTTTTTAATATTTTAATTTTGATTGAAATTATATTTTTAAATTGGAGTTTTTTCTTTTCAGTTTTGAAATAATTATTCTGAGGATAAAAATTTTCATGTTTATTATTTTTTTTGGAATGTGATGATTAACAAAATTGTATTTAATTTTGGAAGAGTTTTGTAGATTAAATTTTACATGTTTTGGTTTGAAATTAAATAATAATTAAAGCTTTAATTTAATATATAAAAAGTTTAAAATTTTGGAAATTTTTAAATATTAAAAAAAAAAATTAAAATAGTATTTATTTAAAAGGTTGACCAAATCCTAATCATTGAAAAGAAAATTAGCTAATTAAATTTAATATTTCAATCCTTATACTTCTAATAAATCCTTATAAAAAAATACACAATCTAAAAAAAAATAAACAAACCATCATTATCATTTTAAAAGGTAATTTGATTTTGATAAAAGTCCACTAAATTTTAATTCAGGTGATATTATTTGATGGCATATTCAGTCTATATAAATTATAATTCACACATATCCACTGTATGACAGGCATCCAGTTGAGTAATTCGATGGATGCGAATTAAATTAGCACCCAATCTGATTCCCTCAGTGTGGTTTAGTTTACCTGCACCGCAGCGCACCCACACATACATTTCTCCCACCAACACACTTTAACACATCTACACACAGACATACATAGTCGTAGTGATGCAAAGTTTCGCAACTAATTCTACCAACGAATCATTTTATAAGTAATTCGGTTCAAATACATTGTAACTGGCTCATATTTTTCCAGGCAGCCATTAACTCTGAGCACTAAAGGAGAACTAAACTTTAACATAAAATTTAAATTCTGAAAACATTCTTCCCATTTGAAAGAATAGAATAGCCAACCCTTCTCACAACGATCTCATGGCTGTAAAGTTTGCTGACCTAAAACCCACACATGAATAAATTAATTATTAAAAAACATGTGTGCAAATTTTAGTTAACAAGTTAATATCAGAAATAAATAATTATAGAAAAACGATGGTACAAATCTGAGCTAACACAATAAAATCTTAAGAAGTTTTGCCCCCGGGATTGGATTTCATTCCCACTTATATGTGGTGATCATGTCAATACGGGGATGTAAGTAATTGAACTAACCAGCACTATATATATATATATGTATTTTTTGAAATAGTCAAAGTTATATTATAAAAGATATCTCTTTATGGAAGCCATTTAAATTCAAGTGGCGGAAAAGATTTACACATAAAGGGATTTGATTTATGTGGAAATATGATAAAGTTAAAATAGTTGTTTTATTTATTATGAATATTTATTATAAATTTTTTTTTTAAATTAGAAATTTATAATTATTATAAATTAATTGATTAATTTGAATAATTGGTAATTTTAATAAATTTAGAAACTTTTAATTTCCATAAAATATATTATTATTCAATGTCTAAGAATATAGTTTTTGTTTCATGGTCAAAGACTTTTGATTGTGTATTAGTTGATTTTTGATTGTGTATTAGTTTGTAAAAAAATTGTAATTTTAATCAAAGTTTTTTAAAATGTTGATTATTTTCATTTTTTCTTAAAGAAAAAATTATATTTCTATTTTTGACAACTTTTTCTCCAATTTTCCATTAGTTGAGTGACCATTATTGTGGCATAATTCCCCTAGTGGAAAGAAACTTAACTTTAGTATTTGTCATACATTGGAAAATAATTTTAAAATGGTAAATAGGGAATTATGTGATTGGTTGCTATAGAGGTTCTAACACTGGCTATTATGATTGTCTTGATTGATTTGCATAGGAAACTGCAGTTTATGCTAATGCTCTTATGACAAAGATCAACAACAAAGGTTTCATGGCATCGATCGATGATCAGTGGCGGGTGAAGTCCCTTACGGAAGTGAGGAGGGGATAGGCGGAAGGGGGTGGGCGGTCATCCACACTTGAAATTCCTCCCTCACAGTTCCAATAAAATTCATCTTATGTGAAATACTTGTCATGTGGCCAATTTCCTAAATCAATTGTGGACAATGTATATCAGTGAAAAATAAGGGGAGGATTAACTGCACAGAGTGACTCGGTGTGTAGGTTGGTCACCACCATCATGTTTCCCTAGGGACATATTATTTGATATCAGGTTCCAACAGAGTTGCACTAAAACAAATTTGTGGAGGTACCAATACCTAGTTTTCAAAACTAGGGTGGAAAGCTAGGTGTCTTAATGGGTTAAATCCAGTTGAGTTAACATTTCTTAAGTATGTGATATACGCCACATAATAGAATTTTTAATACAAAGAGATTTAGTTCAAAAATACGAAGAGTTTGCAAGTGCACAACCATAACGACGAGAAAATTCTAGTAAGAGAGGTGCTAAGATCAGATAGACTGAAATATTTGGAAGGGAAATTATTATGGGAAGGAGAATCCATTGGATAATTTGTGTCAGTTCACAAAATCATATTGCCGACAAATTACAGTATAATTTCCGTCAGAGATCATGTTTCATGGATATAGTACAAACATAATTATGCCCCCACCCCAGTTGCGTCATGGGGGTACCGCCCTTGCAAAGAATCGTGGATCTTTGCAAGTAAAAATTTCGTCGTTAGATTAAGGTGGAAAATTTTTGTTGTGAAACCCAAATTACAACTATCCCCTCTCCTTGTTGATGTCATAGAGGTGGGGCCCCATACTCATTCTGAGCCATGTATTTTGACAGGTGATCACAACCATTAAATAGTGGGGACCTACATCAAGGTGGTGCATAAATCTCTATGACATATCTTATCGATCGGGACATCAAATAAATTAATATAAATGGTGTTATGAGTGATCAAGAGGTAGTTTCACATGATAGGCGAGGTGGTAGAACCAAGGTTATTGATATGGTATAATCATGGATCATTAGATCTCATCAGGTGTAGAAGGTAGTGTTATTTAAGGCAATGTTAATCATTAAGCATGTTGGAGTCCAATGGGTGATGGTGGCAGTTGATCGTGATTAACCAAGGTTTTTGGATTTCATTAGGGGTGCAAGTTTGTTTTAGTGCTTGTGCTATTTGGGGTGTGATATGTTGTTGGGTTATTGGATCAGAGAAATCTTGTTCATTGGATGTCATTAGTGTAAAAATCCATTTTAAATCCTATGTTAGTGGGATATCGATCAAAATGTGGTATGTCAGATCAAATTTGTTTGGGCCATTGGATCTAGAAGGAACGATAATGCAATAAAAGATGGAAAGTGAATCCAAATCAAAATTGTACCTATTTATTAACACAATGAAATTAATTTAATACCAAAACACGTAGTGTGGTGTAAACGTGGCATGTTGTGAAAATTGACTAGCGAGTATTCACCATAACTGAGGTTATTATGTTATAAATTCTTGTTTTCTTGTATTTTGTGCTCCTTATTGGATTGATACAATCAAAGGAACTAGTTTTTGATCCCTAGTTCAAGCTCAAAGCGAACATATAAGCCTATCATTCCAGTCTTTAGGAAATAGGTAATATTTCTAAAGCCTTATTGTATTACAATAATAGTATCCTGTAAATTTATAGATTTAGAATGGCTACTAAACATCATATTAAGGTTTTAATTAATATACTAGTGCAAATCTGTGACGTCCACGTACAAAACGTCGACATGCATGTCCTTAGAACTCAATTAGAAATGAATGGAGAATCAAATCGCTCAAAATTTTATATGTTAAATAATATTTTACTCAAAGTTATATTGTGGGGTGTTCATTTCGACCCTCATATAATTCTTCTTTTACCTAGTAATTATGATTCATCAACTCAAAATAATGTTCATGATACAAATGGACGTAGTTTATTAGAGTTTTATGAGGAAACTATGGTGAAAATATTGAGGTTACTTGTGAAATGAAGGAATATTAGTGATAAATAATTAAACAAGGGATTTATAACTTTGGCTAAAGATGAAAAGTTAAGATTTTTACAAAGTTCGATTGAAAACCCTAATCAAGTAGTGAAAATTGAATTACCATTGGCTAGTAAGGGACTGAAGCCACACTTCTACCTGTGTCTCTATAGTGCGTTCATGGTCTCCTTTTGCGCATTCATGGCCTCTTGTTGATGGATTTATCCCCTCCCCTTCCCCCTTTCCTCGTTTTCCCTACTCGGAGTCATGTCCCTTCTCTCTTCCAAGCTTGGTGTTTAAGCTTTCACTAGTCAAACAATATTGATGACTGCTTCAACCCAGGATGTCTCTTTGACTGCTGAAATAACAACCCTTAACTAGCTATTCATTGCTGCATCAAAGTTTCAAAAGCAAGGCCCGTCACATTTTTTTAAAAGGCAGATGAGATTACAATGATTGAGATTAGTTCTACACACACTCACTCCTGAACCTTGCAGTTTGTAGAGTAGGGCCTTATTTTGAATTTCACAGGCCTCAAGCCCTCTCCAAGCTTGGTTTGGTGTTGGATAGAAACAAACTAGAAGTCACTCATAAAAGGAGAGTTCATATCATCATTCTTTGGTAAGGGCTTCTACACATAATTTGAAAACAGGCTAGATAGAGATTTAGTATTCAGGAGTGGCCCTTATTGCATGGGAGCCTAGTGGATTTATTTGGATAAGTGGATTCCCAGCTTCAACACAGATAGTGATGTTACTTCTTCAGTCCTGGTGTGAGTGAAGCTTGCTTACCTCCCCCTCTACCGTTAGAATGATGCAACCTTTCAACTAATTGGGAAATCTCTAGGGAATTATATACATTATATTTAGGAAAAGGACAATTTGTAAGCCCGTGCAAGGGTTTGTGTGGAATTTGACCTAGAAAAAGGGCTCCCAACCATAATCAATCTCTATATGCATAGTTGGGTACATGTGCAAGAAGTGGATTACAACCAGCTTCCATTCAAATGTAAACTCTATCATGAATACAAGCACTTTTCCAAAAGCTTCCTAAAGAATTAGGACACATCATAAAATCAACAAGGAGAAGAAAATGAGCAATGAAAACAAGTAAAAAGAAAAAATGTGAACTCAAAGAAGAATAATGGGCCAACAATATATACGAATACTTCCCCCCAGCAAGTGGGTCCAATCCAAAGCATGTGTGCTCCTCCCATGGGGGCATCCATTCTGTAGGGTGGAGACGACAAAGAAGAAAATAGGTAGGCAAATTTAGCATCTATTCAAGAGGGTGGAGGCCCTTCATCCTCTCTAAAAGCTCCATAAATTAGTGACCTTGAGGGTGTTATGCTCTCCTTTGCCTCAAAAAAGAAAAAATAAATCCCTACATGAACAAAATCATCCAGTAACTCAGAAGACACCACATATGAAGAGGAAGAATAATAAGGGTTCTTATTCTCCAAGGAAATAATGGGACCAACAATACCAGCAAGCTCAATAGATGAGAAATCATAAGGTGCAAGAACTAGAGAGATGGAAAAAAGGTATGAAGATCACAACGTAAAACAAGCAAAGAAATAAGGCTAGAAAAAATAAAAAAATATAAAGAGTTTGGATTTAGCACACCATCCCTCGACATCCAGCTGAATTGGGGGCCAAATGAGGAAAAAAAGGAATTATAGTACAACTTGCGAAAGGGATTCCTCCACAAAGAGTAAATAATGAATATTATCTCCTGGAATTGTAGGGGTCTACGATCTAGAAAAAAAAATGGAACTGAAATCACTAATGCAAAAGGAAAGACCAGTAGTCACCCTCCTCCAAGAGATAGAGTTGGGAAAGATAAAAATATCCTCCATTCAGTCCAAAATTTGGGGGAAAAGTAATATGGTAGCGAAAATCTCGAGAGGTGCTTCTAGAGGCCTCTGGACGATGTATAATCTAGAAAAATCGTAGCTAGTAAGCTCTATAAAAACTACCCACTGGATTTCAACTACCTTTAAACATTTAGAGTTGCATCAAAACTGCACTGTAATCAATGTATATGTGTTTATTCACTTTAGAGAGAAACAAGAGTGTTGGAGGTAACTCTGATTATGGAAATAATTGTATTCTGGGAGGTGACTTCAATAACTCTATGGGTGAAAAAGAGAAACGAGGAGGCTCTATTTTCAGAGATACCTCATAGGAAAATATGGAGGATTTAATTCTCAATATCAATCTTTTCGATGTTACCTTATAAATTACTTTATACATGGAATACTAAATTCTACCACCCAGGCCATATTGTTGTTAGGCTTGCCTGTTTCCTCGTTTTTTATAGCCTCCTTAATTTGAATTTGTGCCTGAAATCCTTTTTCCTTACTTGGTGTGGCTCAAATCATCTTCCTATCAGCCTCATCATCTTTCCCTCCCTTAATCTTGGGCCTATCCCTTTAGGTTCTCTCCACTATGGTTTAACTCTTTAGGGTTCTCTAATTTGGTCTCTCTTTTATGGTTAGTTTGGATTAAGGGAAGCCCAATCTCTATCTCAAAATCCAAAATCAAAAGGATAAATGATGATATTAAGAAGTGGCTAAAGGAAAATAAATATGAAAGGAAATATGCAATAAAGGATATGAAGCACCATTTATCATATATTCAGGGGAAAATTGAGACTTCCTCATCTAATCTGACTGATTTCCAAACAGAAGTAGAAACCTTCAAAGCTCTTCATGCCCTCCTCAGAAGAGAAGAAGAATAGTGGAGGTTAAAATCCATAAACAAATGGCTCTTGTTTGGGGATATAAACACAAAGTTCTTCCATAAATAAGAAAAGTTTAGGGAAAGAAAAAAAATATCTTAGATCCAACATGGGGGCAGTCATTAACTGATTTTGAGGAAATTAAGAAAGATATCATGGAAAATTTCAAGAACCTTTATTAGGAAGACCTCTGAAAGGATCTAGATAGTGAGGAGTAATTCCTTGAGAAATTCCCCGCTCTATTCTATGTAGAGGTGAATAGTTCCTTCATATCCCCTCTGACATCTTATGGGATTATATCAATTGTGTTCTCCTTTTCGCCTGACAAATCCCCTGGTCCGGATGGTTTCTCAACCAGTTTCTATCAGCAATTATGGGATTTGATAAGTAAAGACCTGCATCATATGATAGGGTACTCTTTCAATAGATTTCTAATGAGGGGAGGAATCAACGATTCCTTATTAGATTTAATCCCAAAGGATTCTAACCACTCCTCCTTCTCCATGTTCCACCCAATATCTCTCTACAATGTCTCTCTATAACATATTTTTTCTTCTAGAAGCTATAGATTCGAGTTGGAAAAGAGGAGAGAAAGGAATGATAATAAAACTAGACATGGAAAATTCCTTTTATATGGTCAGGCATAGCTTCCTGTTGAAAGTCCTGAAACGTTTTGGTTTGATACAACCTTTATTAAGTCGATATATCTCTTCATCTATTTTCCTTGGATCACCCCTATGGTAAATGGTAGACTAGAGGGTTTCTTTAAATATTCTAAGGGGCTGCAACAAGGCTTCCCCTCTCCCCTTTCCTCTACATAATTATGGAAAATTAGTTCATTAGAATATTGGAGCATGATCATGATTCCCACCACCTTCCTGGGATTACATATAAAGAGGGGATCAGAAGTATCAATCATGAGATATTTTTGGATGAAAAAATTTTGTTAGGTGGTGCCTCTATGGTGATCGCCAAGTGCTTTAAAGAAAATTTGGACAAGTTCCTAAGAGCCTATGGAGGAGAAAAAAAATATAACAAAATTAATATATATTCTTGGAATATCTCCCCTGAAAAAGAAAAAAATAGAGAAGAAATTATGGGATTCAAAATTGTCCGAGATTGGAAGGATTTTAGCTAATTATCAGTTCCGATCTTCCTAAGGAGAGTGACTCCCTCTGCTTGGCAACAATTTTTCAACAAAATAAAATCCAAAATTGTGAATCAGGGAGGAATCCGGCTAAATAATTTGAGAAGTACTATCCTAGTGAAATTGGTGCTATCAACCATCCCTTTGTACCAATTCTCAACTCTTAAGGCACCTAAGTATGTATCTCAACATCTTGGACTATACATGAGGAAATTTCAATGAGAGGGAGGAAAGCAATCAAATAAAAAATTCCATTTGGTAAATTGGAAAACTATGAGAGCACCAAAACAACATGGGGGGCTTGGCATCCAAGACCACACCATGGTCAATTTGGCCATGAGTGCAAAGCTCTATTGGCTTCTGAAGATGAATCCTAGTCATTGATTACTACATGTAATGAGAGAAAATTACTTCCATAAACTCAACAACATGGAAGAGAAAATGGAATCATCACATAGTTCTCCTATCTAGAAATTAATGCAATCATCTTTGTATCTCATCTTGAGTAATCTCAGCAAAAATTATGGGTAAATGTTATTCGATGAATAGCTGGTCGGAATTGATCTTGGGGATCCCTCCCTTAGGATTGGATCCATCTATCTCCCCCCTCATGGATCATTTGATGTAGGGCGATGTTTAATATTCAGAAAAAATTTCCATTTGGGACCGAAAAGGCCGTTGGACGAGGTGGAAAATTGAAAATATCTTGGAAAATTTGATCCCGATACGAGATATTATAATTAATAAACTATGTTTAAAATGCAGCAAGATGATGGAGCTTAGTGAAATGAAGTCGCCTTCACTAAGTGGGCCCGCAGGCTATTTTTGGCACAAAGTCTATTTTTAGACTATGTCTATTTTTAGACATATGGAGCATGGTCCAGGGGTTGCAGTATGTTATTCTTGGAGTATTGGTCATGTTGGTAAAAATAGATGGACCTCTATTTTTGGACCTATAGGTCGAAGTCTATTTTTAGACTGCCTATCCTAAAAATAGGGAAGTCAAATATTATTTACCCTTAATACTATTTGGACTCTAAACTTCAGTTTACTCTCTTGGAGCACTTCAGTTCGAGCTACAGAAGTGGCTCATGCATCTGACAGAGGAATTACGCTATTCCTAGGGGTTTGGTGATCTCATGCATGGTTGACTTCAGTTAGGACTTCAGTGGCAGAAGTTTGGTGGAGTTGATGAGACAGTTGGTGGAGTTGTGTTCGGTTTAACTTAGTTGAACTAGTTTAGATTAGTTTAACTAGCTAATCAACTAGTAATGAGTGGAGTGAATTAAATATTATTCAATTCACTAATTATTTACTCATTATTCAACTCAAAAACACATCAGTTCACTACAGTGCATGGACAGTTCAGTGGAGACCAGTGAAAGAGGTAGATGAAAGGGTTGAGATAGCTATCAGTTGTGACATCAGTTGTGCATGAGATTTGCACCACACTTGGAGGAATTGCCCATGATGATTGCACTGTCAAGCCAATGAGATTCGAACCTTGGATATCTCATTAGACCAGCCTTTATTGCGCAATAGAGGCAGGCAATTAGTGGATGTGTTTTGAACTTGTGACTTGTTCAAAACCAAGCTAGTTTGTGTGTAACTTCATGAGATAGTACTGAGTACTTGTGAGGAGTATTGTACTGAGTTTGTTACATGTTTTCTCCATTATAATATAAACAATAGCTGCGGGGTTTTCAGCTATAAGCTTTCCCCATACATACTGTGTTAATGTGTATGATGATTTGATGTGCTATCGCTTGTTTTATTTCCGCATGTGTGATGATCTGAGTGGAAGAGATTATGTGTTGCATATGAATTCGAATTGATATGTGATCAGGATAATCTCGGTGGATAAATATCATTATTCAGCAAATTTCTACATGGTATCGGAGCTATATTAATTATTGGAGCAGAGATTGATCATCACAGTGATTACAAACTTATTTCGGTAGACAGAGTCTGCATGCGGGCCAGGTAGCCTCTGGATCCATCCTTTCCTTTGAAAGGTGATACATCCAGTAAATGCCCCTGCAGTCGATCTCTGTGCTAGAAATAATTTGTTCTCACAGATCAAGAGCGGTTGAGCTTTGAGCTTGGAATTCAAATTTTGCAGCAGTTTGTTTTCTTGGTGCCGAAGTTGAAAATGTCTTTCAACGGTTTGCAACTCGAATATGCTCTTGAAGGCAGTTCGAATTATGTTGCATGGAAGGATCGCATGGAGGCAGTATTAGAAGATAATGGACTGAAGGAGTTCGTAGATACGGATGTCCAAAAGCCCACTGATCCTGCTGAAGTCGAAGCTTGGCAAAAGAAGATGGCGAAATGTCGAAGGATTCTGTTGGAGGGCGTCAAGGATCATATTGTATCCAGCCTGCATGGAAAATCTTCTCCATATTTAATGTGGAAAGCATTGACAGATCTATTCCAGAGTAAGAGCGACCAAAGGAAGCTGGCGCTCAAAGATAAGCTCAGAAACATCAAGATGGAGAAAGGCGACAGTATCGCCAAATACCTCACGAAGTTCACTCAATGCAGAGATGAGCTGGGAAGTGTGGGGGTGACTATCGAAGATGAGGACATGGTGGACCTGGCTCTCCTTGGTCTTCTGAAGGCTTGGCATTCATATCAAGATAGTGTCAATGGTCGGGAGAAGTTGCCGGGATGGGAGCGCCTTTGGGCGGATCTCATGCAGGAGGAGATAAGGAGGACTACCAGGGATGGATATTCATCCAAGGTATCTGATGAAGAAAATTGCGCTTTGGCTGCCAAAGCAAAGAAGGGGAAGAGCAAGAAGGCTTCTCAGTCTGGTGCGAAAGGCAAGAAGCAAGACATGTCCAAGGTGAAGTGTTTTCACTGTCACCAGCACAGACACTATGCCACAAATTGTCCGCAGAAGAAGAAAAATAAGAAGGCTGCCGGATCTACAGCGGGAGAGGCATTGGATTCTCAATTCGAACTGGATTTTTCACTGATCGCATGCCTGGTTTCAAGTGTGGCGGGATCAGTATGGTTCTTGGACAGTGGTGCGTCATTTCACATGACCGGAGATCGAGATCTGTTTTGAGATCTGGAGGAAAAATATCTTGGAGTGCACATCAAGATGGGCGATGATGGTAGATACAGTGCAACTGGTATCGGTACCATTTCCTTTGAGAGGGAGTCTGGTAAACCTTTCATATTGAAGGAAGTTTTTCATGTTCCAGGATTGATGAAGAACCTGATCTCTGTGGCGATGTTGGAAGACAAGGGGTATGATGTGGTCTTCAGCGAAGGAAAAGATTTCCTGCGCAGTAAGACAACTGGAGAGACCCGGAAGATAGGGGTTTGAGTCAAGAACCTTTATCAGTTGCAAGTAGATGGCTGCGCAGCAATGGCATGCAAGGCGGGAGAAGTGGTGAGCCGGGATGATGAGGGTGAACTGTGGCACAGGAGATTGGGCCACCTTCACCATGGAGCTTTGAAGATCCTGCAGCAGATTTCTACTGGGCTTCCTAAGGGCACTCTTGCGCAGTCAGATCAGTGCAAGGGGTGTACTTTAGGGAAGTATGTGAAAGCCACCTTTCACGAGAAGGATAGTCGCGCCACGACGATCCTTGAGAGAGTTCACACAGACGTGTGTGGTCCTTTTTCTGTAGCTTCGATAGCAAAGCACAAGTACTATGTGATCTTTGTTGATGATTTCTCTCAGAAGTGTTGGATCTTCTTCATGCAGAAGAAGAGCGAGACATTTTCAAAGTTCTGTGAATTCAAGGCGCTGGTAGAGAAGGAATCGGGGAAGCATGTGAAGGCTCTTAGGAGCGACAATGGTGGTGAATTCATCTCGGCTGAATTCAAATACTTTTGCAGCGCAGAAGGGATTCGGAGAGAGCTCATCGCACCCCATAACCCACAGCAGAACGGGGTGGCTGAGCGGAAGAACAGAACGATCGTGGGTGCTGCACGGGCGATGTTGCATGATCGGGGCCTACCCCTTCACTTGTGGGCTGAGGCATGCAATACAGCAGTGTATGTGCAGAACCGTTGTCCTCACAAGGTTCTTGGCATGAGTACACCAGAGGAGGCTTATTCTGGCAAGAGGCCTGATATTTCCCATTTGCGGATTTTCGGATCTCCTGTCTACATGCATGTGACGAAAGATGCAAGAAGGAAGCTGGATCCAACTGCTGAAGTTGGAATATTTGTGGGGTACACTGATACACCTCACAACTATCGGGTGTATGTGCCAGACAGTCGCAAGACTGTTGTGCGACGGGATATAAAATTTCGGGAGGAGAAAGCCATGCAGTGTTCGCTTGAGAGGGAGCTACACTTGCATGCAGATGAGGAGCTGTTAGTTCCTAAGGAGGAGCTTCCGGATGTGGATCAGCCACAAGAGGAGGTTCAGGAGGTGGAAGAAACCACCCAGGCAGCGCCAACCATCAGAGGGCGCATGCGCACTACAGAAGCTGAGCGACTGGCTCGGGATGCAGAGAAGTTTGTAGGACCACCTACAGCACAGCGCAGACAGAGACAGTCACCGGATCGGTACACTGGATACATGGCTCTTGTGAGTCAATGTGTTGTGACGGAGCCATCCTCTTTTGAGAAAGCTGTGGAGGAACCCGCATGGGTTGATGCCATGATCGAAGAATATGATTCGATCGTCAGGAACAGTGCATGGGAGATTGTCCCAAGACCGGTGGGAAAATCAGTGGTGGGTTCGCAATGGATCTACAAAGTGAAGCAGGCGGCTGACGGGAGTGTGGAGAAGTACAAGGCGAGATTTGTCGCCCGTGGCTTCTCACAGATCGAGGGGATCGATTATGAGGAGACCTTTGCACCTGTCGCAAGGTACTCTTCCATACGGACGATCCTTGCTCTCTCAGCGTAGATGGGGTGGCACATCCATCAGATGGATGTGAAGACTACGTTCCTCAATGGAGTCATTGAGGAGGAGGTGTACATAGAGCAGCCTGAAGGTTTCGAGATCTTCAGCAGTGAGTCGCATGTGTGCCGACTCAAGAGAGCACTGTATGGGCTGAAGCAAGCACCTCGTGCTTGGTACACGCGGATAGACAGCTACTTCACCGGGCTTGGATTCTCCAAGAGTGAGGCGGATCCAAACCTGTACCAGATTGTGGTGGAGGGGAAGCTGTTGATCATCGTACTGTATGTAGATGATCTGATTTTGACTGGCGACGAGCAGTTGATACTTTCATGCGAGGAGGATCTTGCACGAGAGTTTGAGATGAAGGACCTGGGCATCCTTCATTATTTCCTGGGATTGGAGATTTGGCAGCGCAGTGGAGGACTGTTTGTTTCTCAGGGCAAGTATGCCCGGGAGATTCTGGAGAGGTTCAACATGCAAGGCTACAAGCCTATTGACACTCCTCTTCCTGGTGGTTGGAGGAAGGAGGATGCTACTTCAGCGGAGGTAGTGGATGCCACTGTCTATCGACAGTTGGTGGGGTCGCTTATGTATCTGGTCAATACACGACCCGATATATGCTATGCAGTTAACCAGCTTTCGCAAGCTATAGTTAAGCCTACCAAGCTCTTTTGGAAGGCAGGCAAGCATGTATTGCGCTATATCAGAGGCACATCGGGATATGGTCTATGGTACAGACAGGAGGATGGAGCGAAGCTTTCTGGCTTCACTGATGCAGATTGGGCAGGGAGCCCAACGGACGGAAAGAGCACTTCTGGAGGAGTCTTCAGTATTGGGTCGACGCGGTTCCGCTGGGGAAGCGAGGGTCCGTGACACTCGGTTCGGCGGGAGTACATGGTGGCAAGCTTGGCTATGCGAGGCTATTTGGATGAGGAAGATCCTCGTCAGATTGTTCGGGTCGCACTTGGAGCCTACTGTGATTTATTGTGATAACCAGAGTTGCATTAAACTCTCGGCTAATCCAGTATTTCATGATAGATCCAAACACATCGACATCAGGTACCATCATATCAGATTGTGTGCAGCGGAGAATCATGTTACTTTCATATATTCCCACGGAGGATCAGGATGCTGACATCTTGACGAAGGCACTCACCAGGAGAAAATTCAAATACCACATAGAGCCGGGATAGGGGGTTGCAGGATAATCCCATATCTTGCGCGAGAGGGAGGTGTTGAAAATGCGGCAGATGATGGAGCTTAGTGAAATGAAGTCGCCTTCACTAAGTGGGCCCGCAGGCTATTTTTGGCGCAAAGTCTATTTTTAGACATATGGAGCATGGTCCAGGGGTTGCAGTATGTTATTCTTGGAGTATTGGTCATGTTAGTAAAAATAGATGGACCTCTACTTTTAGGCATTTAGGTCGAAGTCTATTTTTAGACTGCCTATCCTAAAAATAGAAAAGTCAAATATTATTTACCCTTAATAATATTTGGACTCTAAACTTCAGTTTACTATCTTGGAGCACCTCAGTTCGAGCTACAGAAGTGGCTCATGCATCTGACAGAGGAATTACGCTATTCCTAGGGGTTTGGTGAGCTCATGCATGGTTGTCTTCAGTTAGGACTTCAGTGGCAGAAGTTTGGTGGAGTTGATGAGACTGTTGGTGGAGTTGTGTTCGGTTTAACTTAATTGAACTAGTTGAGATTAGTTTAACTAGCTAATCAACTAATAATGAGTGGAGTGAATTAAATATTATTTAATTCACTAATTATTAACTCATTATTCAACTCAAGAACACATCAGTTCACTACAGTGCATGGACAGTTCAGTGGAGACCAGTGAAAGAGGTAGATGAAAGGGTTGAGATGGCTATCAGTTGTGACATCAGTTGTGCATGAGATTTGCACCACACTTGGAGGAATTTCCCATGATGATTGCGCTGTCAAGCCAAGGAGATTCGAACCTTGGATCTCTCATTAGACCAGCCTTGATTGCGCAATAGAGGTAGGCAATTAGTGGATGAGTTTTGAACCTGTGACTTGTTCAAAACCAAGCTAGTTTGTGTGTAACTTTATGAGATAGTACTGAGTACTTGTGAGGAGTATTGTGCTAAGTACTATTACATGTTCTCTCCATTATAATATACACAATAGCTGAGGGTTTTTCAGCTATAAGCTTTCCCCATACATATTGTGTAATGTGTGTGATGTTTTGATGATCTTTTGATCGCATACCGCTTGTTTTATTTCCGCATGTGTGATGATCTGAGTGGAAGAGATTATGTGTTGCATATGAATTCGAATTGATATGTGATCAGGATAATCTCGGTGGATAAATATCATTATTCAGCAAATTTCTACAAACTAATTGTATGCTTCCCCCTTGCAAAATAAATGGAGGACTGGTGGGGGTGGAAGAAATCCTCCTTATCGGTTAAGGAAGTATACTCCCATCTAATTTTCGATGCCCAAATTCCCCCCAAGTCCTCAATCTGGAACAAAATTTGGAAAGCTAATACAATTCCCAAACTAAATTTCTTCTGCTAGTTATTATCTCATAAGAGAATCCTCACTGTGGAGAATATCCAGATAAGGGGATTTATTGGCCCCTCTCGTTGTCCCCTTAGTGATAAATCGGAGGAAAGCATCCCTCATCTTTTCCTCCATTGCCAATTTTCCAAATTGGTTTGGTGTGTGGCCCTTGACCCACTTTACCTTAGAAAAAAATTGCCATTTGATATCTTGCATTTCTTTTCCCCTTGGCCCAATTTTGAGCTCCTGATCCGTATTTATGTAGGAACGCAGTAAAATTTAGAAATATACATAAACACAGAGATGTAGTGGAAATAATACTTCATTTCATTAATATCAAATAACAAAAATATGCTTACAGACATAATGGAAATAAACTATCTAGGGCGTTGGTAGCTTATCTCTGAGAAGAGATGTGGAGACTACAGGCATCTAAATTGTGTTACAATTAAGCTTGAGTGCCTATTTATTATTAAGAAACAATGGAAAACACTAAACATCAAAAAATATAACCCTAGGAGATGAAGCACCAAAACTATGGGCCCCATTTGGGTAAATTAGTGTTTCAACTTCCTGGGGATGTAACTTTGGCATACAATATCCGTTTTATGGGAACCATACGTCGTTAGAAAGATATATCTGAGGAATTCAAATTTTTATTTGAGAAAAATCACTTTATATACCCATGTTTCCCCCGGTTTTCCAAAAAAACATCGTTTATGGCCTCAAAATGACTCCAGAAGTTCAGGACCCAAAAAAATGCTAAAAATGGTAAGTTGTGCCGAAACTAAAAATATTAAAGAACTGATGGTGGGGGTTCAAATGGAATATGTGGGTGGCTACTGATATTTGCCTAGATCATTAGGGCCCCAAAACAACTCCGGAAGTTCAAGACCCGAAAAATTGCTAAAAATAGTAAGATGTGCTGAAAGTGAAAAACCAAAAGAATCGATGGTGTGGGTAAAAATGGAATAGGTGGGTGGACACCAATATCCACCTGGATAATTCCTCCACCCTTAGGAACCAATGGTCCCCATTGCGTTTATATCCCCCATGAGATGAAGCAAATTCTGCTGAACTGGGTATTGGATTTGCTGAAGATGTCATGGACCTGAGGGCAAACATGTTGGATGCGTTTAGTAAATTTGGTTTCTTTATTAGCCTCAGAGATTACATGTGTGGATTCTATCTATGTGGTCACATGAGGTATGGAAATATCAGGTGGCGATACGCCTGGGGTCAGATCAATGGAGTGCTTGACCTGAAAATGTAGAGGAACCTCTGCGGCTGAGGAGAAAATGTCCTCGTATTCTTCCATGCCTTTTTCCATATGTTGTTGTTGTGCGGGGGAGCCCTGATTTGAGGCTATGGCCACAATATTATTCTTTCCTTGTGGGAAAATGGTAATGCAAATAAATTTCCTGGTTTGGGAAATAAACTTACTATATTATTTTGCAATAGTCAAAGAGATGGCAGGAGGCGATACTACCTTTGGTATCCTGTACAAGTTATTTCCCAAAGTAATAATAACAACATGGGGTCTAAAATCATACACAACATGTCACCTCCACATGTATGGTTGGCCCAATAATACATCAGCTACATCAAGAGGAGAAACATCACACAATACCTCATTAGTGAATGGCTTGATGTTGTACGGAAGGCGACACTACTGGTGAACACGAAGATCTCTATCTAGGTGAAGCCACTTGATGGTATAAAACTGCAGGTGTGCTATGGTCAGTAGAACAAGCCACTTCACGACCTCTGTTTAAATGTGTTTATTTTGGCTTCTGTTATTGACAAGAAATTGCACTAGAGAACCCTTCACCCAGATATGTGAATGGAAGATGCGCTCCTCCTTGTCTGGATCCTCGGGATCCTCCCTTTGGAGCTTAGTAGTGGCAACAATGAAACTAGGGTACACATCAATGATCTGCTTCCATTTTTCATCTCCCTTGTCTGGGTCTGGCTCAAGATCAAAACATGCATCTCATTCGGGTGCCTTCAGTTCGACCACCAGCGATTGTTAGGCCCGACACTCATTTGTTTTGTGAGTGCAACTCTTATGAAATTCACACCACTTACCCGTGTCCTTATTTGGATTTGTGGTGGTTTTCTGAGTCGCCCCGCTTTGGATCAACCCCCTATGTCGTGGGTCAGGAGCGCCTTTTCCTAGCTTCGGATTAGAGGATCCAAAATATCGCTTCTTCTACTTAAATTTTTGCTTGATCTTGCCAGTATAGCGATATGCCGTGCTAAGCGACGTAATGTCGAGGAACTCCACTTTCTCCTGAATGTGTTTGTGCAGATAGATGCAGTACTTGAGCACCAAATGTCTTTCTGAATCTTTAATACCCAACTTTGTGTGCAGGGTATGGAACAAAATCACCTATTCGTGCACATCTTGATCCCTTTGTTTTCATAGCGTGGTCCATTGGATGTACTTGTCCTCATAGCTCCCCATGGTGTAATATTGTTCCTTGATGTCATCTCAGAACAAATTCTAAGTGGGTGCAACTGAGAACAGAGAAGGTTCCCTCTCATCCTTTTGCTCACAGTAGGTTTCCCACCAGTCTTTGACATGGGAGGCGACTTTGAGGAGTGAAAAAATAATCTTTTCTTAATCGCAGAAATCATGGACCGAGAAGTACCCTTCTAGAAAATTCAACCATCTATCTACGACGTCTGCATCTATCTGGCCTTCAAATACAAGAATGTCAAATTTTACCTGTACCTTGAAGGGAGTTGTGCCTCCAGAGTGGTTGTTGGATGCAGATGCACCGTAGGTGGGAAACCGTTGAAGGATCTGAGCAAAGTTATCCATCATCTTGTTCCTTTGTTTCTTGAGGGCCTCCTCGAGCAATATTTTGATAGGATCTCCTACTCCCTCTTCTTCCTTTTCTTCCACCATGGGAGGTCGTCAGGTTTTTCGAGGCTGATCTTGCAAGTGTTCAACAAGATCGAGCCCTAACTCCTTATACCTTGACCTCGTTGGGGGCATGCAAAGAAAAACAGAGAAAGAGCAGACCGATCTGATACCATTAATCCATATTTATGTACGAATGCAGTAAAATATAGAAATATACATAAACACAGAGATGCAGTGGAAATAATAATTCATTTCATTAATATCAAATAAAGAAATATGCTTACAGATAAGATGAAAATAAACTATCTATGGTGCTGGTAGCTTATCTCTGAGAATATATGCGGAAAATACAGGCCTCTGAACTGTGTTACAATAAGGATCGAGGGCTTATTTATTATTGAGAAACAATGGAAAACACTAAAAAGTTCAAAAACCTTACCCTAGGAGATGATGTGTGAAACTATGGGCCTCGTTTGGGTAAATTGGTGTTTCAACTTCCTGGGGACTTAATTTTGGCATACGATGTTTGTTCGACATGCACCATACATCGTTAGAAAGACCTATCTGAGGACGAAAACTTTTGATGTGAGCAACATCCGTCCATGGACCCATGTTACTCTCGGGTTTCCAAAAAAATGTCGTTTAGGACCTGAAAACAGCTCTGAAAGTTCAGGACCCGAGAAACTACTAAAAATAGTAAGTTGTGCTGAAACCAAAAAACTGAAAGAACTGATGGTGGGGATTAGAATGGAATAGGTGGGTGGGCATCATTATCTTCCTGGATCATTAGGGCCCCAAAACGGCTCCAGAAGTTCATGTCCCGAAAACCTGCTAAAAATAGTAAGTTGTGCTAAAAGTGAAAAACTGAAAGTTCCAGTGGTGGGGGTCAAAATGGAATAGGTGGGTGGCCACCAATATTCACTTGGATCATCTCCCTTCAATCCAAAATATCCTTCAAATATATGTGGATCGCTCTCCCGAAGAAATAAGACAATCTTCAACTTTTCTTTCCCTCCAGCCAGGATTACTTCCCTCAAATCTCTTTCATATTGTTTTGAATTCCACAAACCCAAAATGGAACCTTATATTAATCCTAAATAATCGACATGGCTCTCTCCTTGGGCTTGGCCCCATTCCTTCTAATCCTCAAATAAATTACCTCATTTCCCTCTGTCGATCCTTCAGTTGACCAAAGATGAGATTGATGAATGGAAGAAAAAATCAAATTCACAGACTCTCCAATTTGATGGTGCCTCAAAAGGAAATATAGGGGTGGAAGGAGGGGAAAGTGTTCTCATTAAACCCGAAGGAATAATTGTTGATCGATATGTCGAGGGCTTGGGAAATAAGACCAACAACCAAGCGAAAGCCTATGGATTATCTTTTGGACTCAATTTAACTCCTCAAAAGGAATTAAGGAAATGAATATCCTAGGTGATTCACTATTGTTCATAAAAAACCGAGCTCTAAATCTGTAGCTCAGAACAACAAGCTAAATCAAATTCTTAAGAGAGCCCTTGGCATGCTCCCACTGTTTGGGAATTTGAAAATTTTTCACATACTAAGAGGCCTAAATAAGGAAGCAGATATGCAAGCCAATATGACTTTCCAAATGAAATAAGGTTACAACAAGGTCAATGAAATTTATTTTTATTTACACATCCCTTAAATATTTCCATGAAAGTCCCAATTTTGATGATAAAAATCTACTCCTACAACAAGGATTGTGTCTCAAAGTAAAAAATCATGCTTAAAAATGTTATAATAATTCCTAATGTCCCTCCTTTCCTCCCCTTGGACGAAATCATCCTTCCTCCATACTTTCCCTTCTCTTTCCCCATACCTCTCCCCCCCCCCACCCACCTCTATATCACCATCCACTTCACGCCCCCTCTGACCCCCCTCTCTCAACCAATAGAATGTGTATTATGTGAAATGCTTGTCACATGGCTAATTTCCTAAATTAATGGTGGAAAACGTATATTAGGTGTGAAATAGGGTGGGATTATTTAAACAAAGTGACTCAATGTGTGGGTTGGTCCCCACCACTATCTTTCCCCCTCAACTATGCCCCCACCCCAATGACATCATGGGGGTAACCCCCTTGCAATGTATCAGAATTGTGGATGTTTGCATGAAAAAAAAATTTCATTAGGTTGAAGTGGAAAAATTTTGTTGTGAAACCCGAAGTGCAACTCTCCCCTCTCCTTCTTGATGTAACAGAGCTGGGGCCTCGCAATTATTCTGAG
Source organism: Pinus albicaulis (assembly GCA_034641835.2). NCBI lineage: Eukaryota > Viridiplantae > Streptophyta > Pinopsida > Pinales > Pinaceae > Pinus > Pinus albicaulis. The sequence goes on from CM076575.1 coordinate 964,178,990, forward strand.
CCACGGATTTTGATAGGTGATCAAAACCATTAAATAGTGGGGATGTACATGAAGGTGTCGTATAAATCTCAAATTAAATATATGTATATGTGTGTGTGTGTGTGTGGAAAGTGTAGAGTTTATCCATGGCTGACAAACCATTTTGATGTGAAAACCATTTTTCAAGCTTTTCACTTTAAAAGAAGTTTGCAAAAGAAGACATGTTTTCACTCTCAACACTTAGTAGATATGAAAATGGATTTATAGAGGTTTTAATATATTTTCAATTCTAAAAAGCTATTGAAAAAAAATATTTTCAATCCTGATATATACTTTACTTAATTTACATTTATTTCATTGTAATTATATGATATTTTATATTCAAAAAATATTATAATTTTTATTTTATCATGAAAATAAATATATTTTTGAAATTTTCAAATTATATTATAAAAATCAGGTAAAGCATATTTATTTTGGTACTTTTTATTTAATTATAAATCATTATTAAGTGAGGTGGATGGTAGGGGTTTAAATTTTGTAGAATATTCTTAATACTAGTCACAAATCAAAGGTTGAGTTTTATCTCTAAAGTAGTTATGCCATTTTTTCCTTTTATAAATTGATTAAGTAACACATCCATATAAATTAAATTGTTGGTAAATCCATAATAAGAATCAAAAAATTCAATTCATCATACATCTCTCATTGTTAAAATTAAAAACATTATAAAATTAAATTAAATTATAACTTTGTTTAAAATTATTATTAATGTTAAAACAATTAATATATAACTGAAACATATATACATTTAAAAAGCCCATGTAACAAGAGTTTTAATCATTTAGTTTCACCCCTACTTTATCATGGAGATTCTTTATCTACCAACCTAGATCCGTCCTAACTCCTAATTATCTACCATCCTAGATCCATCTTAACTTTGATTCTACCAAGCACTAGAAGGGATCAAATCTATTTTTCACTCTAAAATAGGTTTGCATCTCAAGAGATTTGATCCAGCTTGGTAGATCCAAAATTAACACGAATCTAGGCTAGTTAGATACTAAATTCTAATTAAAGTAATATAATATATAATTTGTCATTTTAATCAATAATACAATATTCTTAACTTATCAAAAAATATAGTAATAAATAAAAAATCTAAAATTATATTAAAAAAAAATATTTCCAATAACTATATTAAATGACATTAAACATACCAATAGCCCACTCACCAAAACCATAGAGAAAAACAATTAGATATTATTCTCAAGTAAAAAGAGACACATTTTTTCAATCAATGACCCACTCCACATAACCACGATAGAGACACACTCACTCCTATTCACACAAATAATTTAACAAAACAATACCCAATATCATCTCATTGTAAGTGCATAGTGGCTTCAATCAATGAAGCTTTGATATATCACATGGGTTCGTGGCATACTAAACAATACCTTTATTTTGACTACATAATCGAAAATACCTCTAAAAATGATATTATTTAACCCATACCAATAGGTACCCAATACACCTTGCCAATTAAAAAAAACCATACTTTCACTAGATATTGTAGGTATCCATTTTTTCGTTGACATTTTGTATACCCCTTTATATTTTTTCATTAACTTTGAGCACCATTTTTTATACCTTCCAATATAAAAACCCTTTACCTCTTATTATATGATCAATATATTATTTCATTTTTTCCTCAATGTATATACCCCAATATGAATGCATGTGGTATGGTATTGATTCCCCAGTGAAGCCCTCCTTTGTAAGTGAATAAAGTTGTGATTTACTTTTCTAGGTTAGAAGATTAATTTGGTCAAAATCTACAAAGTGGAAGGACCTGGTATTGTTTTTTTGCATACATGGTCTCATTATTGGGTTTATTATGAATTTTTTTCTATTAGGAAAGAACCTTCCTCCTTTTTCATTATTGAAATTTAGAAAATACTAGAAAATTTGCAATGAAACTATTGCCTGGTGCTCTACCAGAAATATGCAACACTTTTTGTGATAGTATCTATGAAATATTCAGGTATTACAGTTTCTTGCTACCTTCCTTCAAGATTTGGTTTTTCAATGTGTTTGTAATGTTGCTGGAAGACTGTATTGACATGCAAAAAAAATCTTATTTTGAGATTTTTGAATATATATTCATCCCTTTTGCGTGCCAGAGTGTTTGTTGTGTTATTACTGTTGTCTTCTATGAAATCACATCATGATGCCTCATGATCCTAGCTTCATATATGGATTTACTGTTGTGACTATTGATGTTGTTGTCCACCATATTTTCTATCATTTTAGCATTTCACTCCACTACAAGGAGGAATTGAATTCTCTAAGGGATCTAGTAATGAGAATTGTATCTATTATCCACCAAATCTAGCAGTATCATTTGACATTGAATAGGAAGAGAGGAATTCCCATTTATCAAAGTGATATTAATGTTAAGGTGTCATTTGTCAATACTTCGATTAAGAAGTTGGACAACCTTGTTAGAAAAGAATCAACAAAATTTTCAAGATTGCACAATGCTGAATTATGACTTCATTTCTCACTATCAAACCGGTAGAAGGATCACCCATCTCAATGACTTAATACCCAACATCTTGAATCTGTTGCTTTGATGGGTTGGGAAAGTATGTTGGAGGGACTTGCTCAGATTAAAAAAATCATGGAAGCTTCTTCTTTAGTAATTTCTTCCACAACCACCTCAAAACCTGTAACTTCAACATGCACTATTATCAACAAACTTGCAATTCAAACAGACATCATCGTCAACAAACTTGTATTTCCAACGGAAATCATCATCAAAAAACTTGTAATTTCAAAAAACATCATCATCAATGAACCACTTATAGTTATAATAAAGCTGACATTTTATTATATTACGCCTAACACCTACAGATTTCTCCCATACTAGGCTATAGCATACCTCTCGATGCAATACATAAGCTATTTTACAATATCATGGACCAATACCATGGCTTAGCAATACTACATGCTTAAAACACCATAACTCATTTTCATATGACACATGTTCATGTGACATTTTATTTAATTAATAAATCTAATTAAAAGGACAAGAAGAGCACAACTGCTTTGAAGATAATTCTTAAACTTTGTGTATACTATTAGAAATATTCTAGAATATTTTATGGAAATTAAATCCCTATCATCAACTTAATAATTATTGATAATTAAACTAAAATTATATAGATTAAAATAAAATTCTAGACACCCCAAAATGCTATATGAACACATGTCATATGAAATGAGTTATAGTTTTTTGGACATGTGTTATTGATAAGCCATGGTATTGTAACAAAGCCTATTTACATGTTAAGAATCTTGTTATATATATGTGTGTGTATGTAGTTAACTCATATGTTAATGTTTTAACAATAATAAAAAAATTATAATTTATTTAAATTTTATGTTTTTAAAATTTCAACAATATGATATGTATTATGAAGTATTTTAATGTTGATCATGAATCTATATTTAATTTTGTTAATTAAATTCATTTTAAAGTGTTTACAAAAATTACACATAAATGAATTTAATATATGTGAAAAAGCGATAAGATTTTGTTTTGCTAAAAAAAAAAACTTGATTTTCAATTATTTTTGAAATTTCCAAATAGATTTTATAAATTTCATTAAAGTTTTGAAATAAATAAATATTAAAGTAAATATTTTCGAAATCAAAAATAATTTCTGAAAATTTTGAAATTTGAATTTCTATTTCTGATTAGTTCATTTACATGAAATGACTAATTTCATGGTGCGTAAAATTGAATTGTTAGAAAAAAAACTTTAAAATACAAAAAAATAAAAAAACCTTGTATGCAACGAAGTGTCGTAAAATTTAATAAAACGTGCACCTATCAAATCTAAATATTTATGAAAATTAATTGTCATTGTATGAACTACCAAACCAAGTTTCATAATGTTTAATAAAGAGTACACCTATCAAATATAAATATTTATTCTTAGTAATTTATTTTCGAGCTATCTTTAATGAGACTTTTTGAAAAAATTTCACGTAGATTTTTCCGATCTAATTTGTAAGAAATCTGGCAGAAAGGAATTCATTGAAATCACAAGTTTGATGGGTAAACTCTGCCTAATCAAAGTGACCTAGGGGTTTTCCGGGTGTTAAATTTGTATAAAAATCCAGCAGAAAGGAATTCATTGAAATGACAAGTTTGATGCGTAAACTCTACCTAATCAAAGTTCCCTAGGCGTTGAATCCATATATGTTGTACAAGAAAAACAGTTTAAATAACACATATCACGATTTCACCTCAAATTTTTCTGACCACCCGGAAAATCCACCAAAAATTCCAAAAAGTCCCATTAAAGACAACTCCATTTATTTTTACACCCTTAAGGAAAAATCGATGCCCCTTGCATTCCTTTCCCTTCCATTGTTCTCAGATCTGATATCGTATGCCCGTCTTCTTCCAACAGCCTTTCTTCCTCTCGTGAATCCTATTTTTTAACTAACACTTTTGCATCTAATATTTTTTCCAATAGTTTTAAAAACAAATTAAATGTTATGAATATCTTGGTTAATATTAATGATATTAATAAACATAAATTTAATAATTTAAATACAAAAATCTAATATTGTTAATGATAAAAAATAATAATAATAGTATTAATAAAGAAATATTTACTTTTAGTAATAATAAATTTAAGAATATTGATAAAATTAATGTAGATTCTTCCAACAATAATAATAATAATTTCGAATTGAAGAATAACTCGAATGGTAACAATAATAATTTCAGAACATCTTTGTTCCCTCCTAACAATAATATTGTTAATCTTTCTAATTTTTCTTTTAATCGTCATGTCTATGGTCTTTTGGAGAAAGGTTTAAATTTTTCTCTAGGTCCCATGAAAATTCTGATTCAAGATATCATTTGTGACATTGAATACGGGATTAGAGATTTACATGATTTGACCAAAGACGTTATTAGAAAAGACTGTGTTATTTCAAGAAAGGCTAAGCCTTCGAGGAGCAACCTTTCCAAGACAAAATTTGAAGCTCTAAAGTCCTTAAAGAACAACCCCGATATTGTTGTTCTTAAGGCTGACAAAGGAGGTGCCATAGTCATCTTAAATAAGAAATATTACGATATTAAGATGTTAGATCACCTTTACAATAGTGGGAGCTATAAGAAGCTTGAGAAGAATCCCCTTAAGAAGGTTTCTAAATTTTTTGCTTTAGCCATTAAGTCAAGTAGCTCTCTCATCTTCCTTAGTAAGAAACTGATCAAAAGTAACCCCCTCACTTTGAGGATCTATGGTCTTCCTATGATCCATAAGGGCCCCCCCTTCGCCCCATAGTAAGCACCATTGGTGGCCCAAATTATCTTCTTGCTAAATTTTTAGCCAATAAGCTTAGACTTCTTGTTGGCAGGACCGATTCCTTTGTCAAAGATTCAGCCTCGTTTATTAACGAATTGAAGTGCACCATCTTGGACCTGAATGATAGGTTGGTCAGTTTTGATGTGGTTTCATTATACACCAAGATTCCTATCAACAACACTATTGATGTCATAAATTACATCATTGATCCTGATACTTTTCATCTTGTTAAGATTTGTCTCACCTCCATTTTTTTTAGCTTCGAAGGTGTAATATTTGAGAAAACTTATGGCGTGGTGATGTTTCCTCCCTTATCCCCTATTGTCGCTAATATTTTCATGGATGATCTTGAATCCAAGGCCCTCTCCTCTACTATGTTCCAACCTATGATTTGGAAGAGATTTGTAGACGACACTTGCATCATCTGGTCTCATGGTAAAGAGACGCTGGAACTTTTCCTCCATCATCTTAATAGCCAATTTGACTCAATTAAGTTTACTATGGAATTTGAGGTTGATGCTAGCTTACCTTTTCTTGACATTCTTATCACAAGAAAAGATGATGGTTCTTTCTCCCATCAAGTCTACTAAAAGAAAACACATACTGAGCAATATATACATGAAATTTCACATAATTTCCTTGTTGAGAAGCAAGGTGTTCTTAGTACCTTAACTACCAAAGAATTTATAATTTCGGATAGATTCCACCTTGATGAAGAGAAATCCCACCTCATAAGCGTCTTCAAAAAGAGTAGTTTATGACAATTACCATTTCCTCGGTGCTTTTCATAAAGTTGAAAAATGTTCAAGAAAAAAAAAGAGATTCTAAAGATTGGGTTTCAAGAGTGCATCTCCCGTTCATTCAAGGAACCACGGATAAGATTGCCAGGGTCCTTAAGAAACATAATTTTTCCTCTACTTTCAAGCCCCTTAGCATTATTCGAAGCTCTTTAATATCTGTGAAGGACCCAGTACACCCTAAATATGGTAAAGGTGTCTATATCATTCCTTGCTCTTGTGGAACTCCTTACATTGGTAAAACGGGTCGATCCATTAATCAGAGTATTTGTGAACATGCGGCTGACCTTAAACATGGTATATCTCACTCTTCTGCATTGGTAGAACATGTTGAGAAGACTAAAAATCATAACTGCATTGAAGAAGCTAAATTCATTGCTAGGATTAATCATTTTCATCATCATAAATTAAGGGAGGCCTTAGAAATTGAAAAGAGGTCGGTAAGTCTGAATAGAGACGATGGTTGGAGCATTAGCAGATGCGGGATCCCTCCCTTTCCTCTTGTTTTTTTTAATTAATTAATCAATTAACTTATTATTGTTGTAGTTTTTATTTTTATTTTGATTGACATTTTTTTATTTATTTTTAACTAATTAATTAACTGCTCTCATGCTTTGTTTTATTTTTATTTATATTTTTCATATTTTAATTTTAATTTTATTCTTTATGTATATATATATATATATATATATTTATTTATTTATTTTTATTTTTATTATTTATTTATTTATTGATTCATTTAGTTATTTAAAAACAAAATTAATAATAAAATTAAATAAAATAAAAGGATCAAATTAAATTTAATAATAACCATTAATAAGTAGAAATAATTTGAATTTCTCATTAGGTAGGTTTCTAATTAATTCAGTTAAACTAGCTCTTATATTATAACAACTAGTTTGATCCTCTCTGCCTTATGTGCTCTCATCCGGTCACAATAATTGGTTCCAAAAGCATCCACGATAATTTTATTATGTGATTTTTTACTGAAATATTTTCTTCACAATTTATGGATCACAGAAGCCATCTCTCAAACATAAAAATGGATTATATTATTTTTAATTTGACAATTTTTAAAATTTTAAATCAATAATTAGATAATAAATTTAATATAAAAAAATAACAACATATTTTTTTAGTTACAACATTCATTTAAATTAATTGATTTGCATAAACTATTTATTATTTATTTATACCATTTTATTTTTTTTATATATATATGAAAATATTAATGTCCATTTCAAAATTTATATATTTTTATTTTTAATAATTTTTTTAAATAATAATAATAATAATATAATTTTAAGAGAAATAAATATGATATTATATAATATTATATGTAAGGGCTATTTTAAATTGGGTTTTATGATTACTATGTAGGTTACTAGGCAGAAATCTTAAAAATTGGAGGTCCTGTCCTCATCCCCCACATCCACAAGATTTTCAACCAAGCGGTCAAGCAAGGGTTCCCAAAACCTTGGACTCAGAGCCTCATTATCCCTATTTTTAAAAGTGGGGATACAAATAACCCCTCTAATTATCGAACAATTATGATCAACCCTCTCTTAGCCAAGTTATATGGTATTATTTTGGAAAAGAAGTTGAGTATTTTGCTTGAAAGTGAAGGTAAGTGGGCTAAAGGCCAAGTAGGTTTTAGAAGGAAGCACTCAACAACGGACCACCTCATTACGCTTAGGATCATTGTGGAGGAATGTCGCAATGATAAATCCAATCTCTTCTGTTGTTTTGTGGACTTTAGAAAGGTTTTCGATACGGTTCCTAGAAATAACCTATGGAATATATTAGAAAAGCTAAATGTTCCTTTCGAGCTAAGAGCGGCCGCTATAAGGTTATATGAGAATGTAATTTCCAAGTTAAAGAGAAATGAGGGTGGTTGAAAGATATTAAGTGTAATATCGGAGTTAAAAAAGGCTGCCCCCTCTCCCCTACCCTATTTGGCATTTAAATTGACAAGCTAGAAGGATGTTTAGAGGAAGCAGGATGTGTTGGCACGATCTTAGCTAGGATAGTCATCATCCTTCTTCTCTATGTTGACGATATTGTTATTCTCGCAAAGTGCCCATCTGATATTGATAAGCAACTTAGACTTCTTAAGGATTTCTACTCTACCATGGGTATGTCTGTTAACACCAACAAAACAAAAGTTATGATTATCAAATCCAAGAAGGACACTTACGCTAATTTTATATATGACAATAGTAACTTGGAGGAAGTGTCTTTCATACAAGTACCTAGGAATTGATATTCATCACAAGCTCAACTAGAACTATAGCATTCAGAAAAGGATTAATGGGGGGTGGAAAGCTTATTTTGGTCTTGAAAATAATTGTAAAATGACAAACCTCGTAATGTGGGATAGAAGAAGTTCCTCTTTGAAACTTTAGTCACTCCTATTATCTTATATGGATGTGAGGTTTGGGGTTGCAGCATCTCTAGAGAATCTTGGAGAAAGATTGAGCAAATCCAGAAGCATTTTATAACGTATGACCTTAAAATTAAAAGCAATACACCCTATCCTATTCTCCTTATAGAAGTCGGTCTTTTCCCTATCGAGAGCCTAGCTATGACTAGGCTTCTGTTGTACAAGCACAAGCTCAATAGCATAGGAGACCATAAACTTTCTAAGCTAGCTTTAAATTCCATCCAAAACCACCTAAGGCTTAAACGAGGTTGGTATAAAGACACCAGGGCTTGGTTAAACCATTGGGAGATCGATGAGAATGTTGCATTGCAAAACATCAATAACATTAAAAAAATTGTTTCTTCTAAGTTCAAAGAAAAAATGTGGTGTGAGAAAGATCTAGCAGCTAAAAGAAAATTAAGGTATTATAAGGAGGTCATCAACCCCACCTTAGAAGATCAAAAGTATCTTTGTGTTTTAACTAGCTCAAAGAAGAAAATTAATATAGCCAAAATTAGAATGAACTCTCATGAGCTCCATAGTGAAACAGGTCATTGGACAGTTCCTAAAACACCATGGATGGAAAGGATCTGCCATCTCTGTGAGAAAATTAACATCGAGGATGAAAATCACTTCCTCTTAGAGTGCCCCGCGTACAACCACATTAGAGTTGAATTTCATAATATTTGTTGCAATACTGACCTTCCTAGCCTTTTAAGATGTCAAAATTATAGTGAGCTCGGGAGGATTCTCTCCAAGCTTTTTGAGCATAGGAATAGAATCTTAAATCAAATTGAATAACTCTTTTCTTTAGGTCCAATAGACCAAAGATTGGTCTTCGTGGACATTAACCACCACCATCGTCATCATCATCATACTTTATATATATGATTTTGAAAATTTTTAACATTTAAATTAATTTAAAATAACTATCAATTATATGATCTTGGAGATTTTTAATTCTAAAAAATTAAATTAATCTAAATTAGCTATCAATTATTTTTTACATAAAAATAGGAATTAGGCAACAAAACTACATATTACATTTATTATAAATTATATTTCCTTGAAAAAATTTGAAAATTGATAATTATTATAAATTAATTAATTAATAAATAATTGATAATCTCTATTTTTATTTGTTTATTTATTATATTTATTATAAATATGTAAAAAATAATAATAAATACAAACTATTTTTTATTATTATAATATTTTATTATAAATTATATTTCCTTAAAATAAATTGAAAATGTATAATTATTATAAATAAATTGACTAATAAATCATTTTTGTTTATTTATAATAAATATTATATTTTATTAGTCTTTATATTTTATTTTATTATAAAGTGAAAATATATTTTTAAGACTCTCGGTCTATATTATAAAAACAAGTGCATAAAACATCTAAAATATGATAAATCTAAAACTAAAAGTGTTATTTTATTTATTAAGGATATTTGACTAAAATCATATTTTTCTCGAAATAAATTGATTTTTTTTTTAAATAATTAAATTGGAAATTTATAATTATTATAAATGAATTGACTAATAAATTATTGGTAATAAAATTTATTTGTTTAATATTAACTATTATAAATATTATATTATAATTATTAGCAAAACGTTTTTTTGGAAAAACTCTTTTAGTTGTCATTTCTCACTTCTAGTTGTTACTTTTTATTCTTAAAGACTATCAGATCTATTGTTAGATAATTGAAAATTCTTCCATTCTTAAATTGAAAATTCTTCCACTCTTAAATCTCACTATTTAAAGTGTAAACCAAATCTTCATTTGTGTACTACAGAGCGTAATGGAGTTTACCAATCACGTTCTTAAAGGGGGAAAGATATAGTTCATAAGTAATTTTCATTTAAAAGTACATACACATATTCTGAGATTTTGAGTATAACACGAAGTTATGTTCCAGGTATTAAGATTGTAACACCAATGCTCTAGGTATTAAGATTGTAAAACCTTCCTTAAACTGTAAATGAGTGGATAAAAACTATGGGTTAAACTGTAAAACATAATTTTAACCTTCCTTTTATTTAAGTGCATGAGGTTAATATCTGACAAAATTTAATTGAAGAACTCAAGAGAATAGCTCCAAAAGTAGTTACCTAACTACTAGGAAGTTGAGTGGTTATGGTTCTTGCCTTCTCTTCTCTGGAGATAAAAATGATCACAGTGGGAAGGAAGGGGGTTCTAACTAAAGGAGGAAGAAGACCATAGACCAGAAATTGCAATGAAAATTTGCAGGAGAAGATTATTCCTCAGTTTGGCCAGACCCAATGGAAAATATCCAGATTGAAAGGACTAAACCTAGATTGCATTTTGTGGTCCTTTAGAGGCTGAATTGACCTCAAAAAACATGAACTGTGCTGGTAGCGGGAGCTGGGGGGAGATTCAGATGTGATTGTTGATCTCGTGGAAGGGTGGTGGACTCTTCTCTTGAGATTTCCAAGAAATACTATCCAATAGTAACAAATAAGAAATATGTAAGTATTAGTATTGAATTTTGTATTGTGTGTAGTTAAATTACTGGAAGAAGTGTTTCATGAAACTTACTAAAGTGAAAAATAATTAAATTATAATTGTATGTATGCTTGCATATGTATGGATTACAGATAAGTTTGGCTCAAGATGTAACTTAGAATAATAGAAAATTATTTATTCTTAAAGTAAATTGTAGTCTTGAATTGTGGTACGAGGTTGCACCTATAACATCGGTTAGTCCTACACAGGTAAGTAGAACTTAAAATCTGAGCATGCACACTACATTTTATTAATCAAATAGAGTTACATATATACATGAAGTATTGTCTCAAGATAGGGAAGCTATCTGGGATGCACAATAAGTTGGTTGAGAGAATATCTCAACGACACATCAAACTAGGAACCTAGATTTAGCTAACTGCTATGTAATAGGAAGAGACTCCATACATAGAAAGTCACAACTAAAGACAAGTAGGAATTACATATTCCAACACACCCCCTTAATGACTACTTGTCTCGATATCAATTCGCAAAATCTAGCTGTGGTCAAACATAAGAAAAAAATATGTAGACATTCATATAAAAGAGCAACCATCCACCAAAATGCATGGTTTCCAACCACTACAACCGCCAGTCTCGTAGGATGTCCTTTGCATACATGGTTATGTAAACCATTATCACTGCATACATGTACATTTACCTACAGATCCCCCTCCAACATAGGTTTTATCAGATTACTTGTAACCATGCTCTTCCTTCATCAACGAACTCTCACTAGCAGTAGATATGTCTTAGATATTTTCCTTCATCGGAAAACTTTTATCGGATCTCTTCATTGGCGACCTTTCACCAAATCTATTCATCGAAGACCTTTCACCGGATCTCTTCATCGACGATCTTTCACTGGATTTCTTCATTGGTGACCTTTCACCAACTCTCTTCATCGGCAAACTTTCACCGGATCTCTTCATCGACAACCTATCACCAGATCTCTTCATCGGCGACCTTTCACTAAATCTCTTCATCGGCGAAATTTCACCGGATTTCTTCCTTCATCAGTGGACGAACACTAGCACATACCTGTTTTCAGTCCACTTCACTTCTACACGTGGTTTCTGGCTGACCAAAAACTGACACTGCAAAATGGTTTGTGGCTGACCACAAACCTGTAATTACAAAGTGGTTTTGAGATTACCATGAACTTTACAAGGATACACATGCCTTACAAGGATTACAACACAACTCCAACTCTTGGAGTTACAAGGTACATACTTTACAAAGACTACTACAAAATCATCCTAGACATGCTTACTAATAAATGTATGTGACCATCAAGAGTCTATTCCACAAACTCACACAAACTCGATTGTCCATCATCCTCTAATTTGTGATGCTGTCATCTTCAAATTCATGTCTTAGTTATATCAGATGGTTAATCAGTTCTACAAATAAAATTGTTTATTGTTGGAATGGCCAATTCCAACATACACTCAAACAGGTGACACTAGCTGGCCAAACTAAATGTAACAAAAATACAACATCCAATTTTTAACCAAATTTACATTAATAACATGACAATTTTTAATAAATTAAGTGTACTTAGCACCTCAACATAGCAACATTGGAGATCTTATCCCAAGTTGTACGAAAACACCTTCTCTCCTCCAGCTCAACACACAGGAAACATCAATGGTTATGTTGCATAAGGTTCTCCAACGACCCTCTATCCGATCCTTCCACACACACAAACATCATTCATCGAAGAGGATTCAATGGTCCTCTATCTGATTCTTCCACACCTCACGCCAGGAAGCCGTCACCACCTGCATAATGAATATCAGTAGAACCCATGATGGTGGCTTGCGAATGTAAGAGGCCTTCTCTCATAGGTCATGTGTTGCGCGATGAAGGTGTAGAATTGAGCAGAGATATGAGGCTTTGTATAAAAAAATATGGATGTCGTTTCCGTCGTTGATCTGATGTTGTTCATCACCCATTAGTATCCCCGAGGATAATTTTTTGGACGACCTTTAGACATGATTCCCAGAGAAAGCACTGTAACATCTGGTTCCACATTATCTTCATTTAACTCATGATCAGCGCACCCAAGCAGTTTCACCTTCCACCTTTGAAGATTGTCATCTTCCTTGTCTCGCTCCAACTGATCCCTCAAAGGGAAAAGAGGACCGGGGATAAAATCTTCATCCTCACCAAGATTGGAATCCTCATGCTCCTCTTCTACATCATTATCGTTCAATGAGACCATCAAAATATTTCCTTCAAGCTCACCTTCTGAAACATTGGAATCTGTATCAAATCCCTGGTCGCTCATATAACAAATTGTCAATTTGATCAATAAACTAAGTAACAACTTGCACGCATTATTCTTTCTTATTCTTGTCGAAGCCTAGAGACCTTTTGCAAGCTTTCAAGGCCGTGAATGTGCAGGGAACTCTGAACCATTGCTCGTATCAGCCCTATCAATTTCTGTTGTCACTTTCCCACACTGAGTCGACAGAATACCCCTAGTAGGCAGCCCCAACACCTTTGGGTTGTGAGATGTCACGATCTACGCTATCACAACCATTGGGTTCACCAAAACCCAACAGTGAATACTACCCGCAACAACACTGGTCACGTCATTTTGAGATGCTCCACACAATAAAATTTCAGGTAATTCTCTCCATCTGAATCGTACACACAACATGAGTATTCATTCACACTCCATCGAGTCTCACAACCTTACTCGATGGACAAACCTACACACAATTTTTTTTTTTATTTCCCTCAGCCCATGAGGGGCCAAGGTCAGGCCCAAATGGGCTCTGATACCAACTTAAAATCTGAGCATGCACACTACATTCTATTAGTCAAATAGAGTTACATATGTACATGAAGTATTGTCTCAAGATAGGGAAGCTATCTTGGACGCACAATAAGTTGGTTGAGAGAATATCTCAACCACACACCAAACTAGGAACCTAGATTTAGCTAACTCCTATGGAATAGGAACAGACTCCATACATAGAAAGTCACAACTGAAGACAAGTAGGAATTACATATTCCAAAACTGAATACAATTAGGAATTACATATTCCAACAGTAGAAACCCTGGTGGGGCAGTTTAGGGACCATCTTGGTACTAATTTGAAAATCTGTGTAATTAGTCTCGACTAACGAGATTGTAGAAAGTGAATAATCCCAAGGAAGGAAAGTGACCGAGAGGAAATGTTTCTAAAAACAAAGACATTTTATAACAAACTAGACAAATAAATCTGCCATGAAATATCTATTGGAAACAAGAAGACAAACAACGAAAATAACATACACATATTGAGTAAAGTGATAAAACTGAAAATGAAACATCTACATATATAGCCACACAAGTTGCAGAAAGAATATATGTATTTGACAGAGAGACAAAACTACAACAAATACCTATTTAGATAGAAGACGGTTGGGGAAGAACATTCATTGAACAAAGAAATAACATTATAGTGAATGTGTTCATTATTAGGAAAGAAATCTTGTAGCAAATGTTCCAAGATATTGGGTTGTAGCTAAACTCAGAGCCAATTATTGTGCAGGGCCAGGAAGCCTAGAGTCATAAACACATCCAAATAGCTTATAATAAAATGACAAAAAATATAGAGAATTGTTTCTGTATAAGTTTAACCATAGCAGACATAGCTGGCGGTAGAACCCTCGCAGCATGCTGACCCAGAAAAGGAGGTGACAATAAAGTTCTCCTTAAGACAATATGATTAAAATACGCCAGAAGTTCAGGATAGTTTCCGCATGATTTGCTAACAAATAAAGGGCGTAGTGTCGGTATTCACATTACAACAATCCTGGAAATGATTAAAGACCTAAAGGGTCAAGTTTCACGAAAGTCAAGCCCTTATAATCTAGTAAGTAGACATTGGTGGAAACTATTATGACCAAGGTTCTCCCATCCCGAAAGCTTCCATAGATTTCTTGAAGCTTAAAGAAACGCATAAACCTGATTATGTAAGAAGAAACCATGACAAGATGAAATACCTGGAGCAACAAACGAGATGAGTTTCAGGTAGAGTGAATTCGCCTGGAAATGGAATAATGGTAATGTTTTCTACAACACCTGTTACAGAAACCAGGCAACAAGAGAATAGTAAGACTGAAGGTATTCCACACAGGGGCATCACTCAATAAACCTCTAATATATCACGTGCGATCGTAGCATATTAAACAATACCCTTAATTTGAGTAGATATTGGAAAATACCCCAAAAAATCACATTATTTAACCCCCTACCAATATAAACCCAATACACCTTCCCAATTTAAAAAGCCCCTACTTTCACTATATATTGTACGTATCCATTTTTATTAACATTTTTTTATACCCCTTTATATTTTTTCATTAAATTTGAGCTCCATTTTTTATACCAACCAGTATAAAAATCCTTTATCCCCTATATATTCCCCAATATATTATGTCATTTTTTCTCATTATATATCCCCCAATATGAACCCACGTGGTATGGTATTGCTCCCACAGTCAAGCCCCCGTGGTATTCCACCCCGTTTAGTGACGTAAGGTTCAATTCAATATATGAAATATTACCAAGCCTACGTAAGGATTTGGGATCAAGGGCCGGTAGGAAGCCGAGCTCTGTTGAACAGAAAACTGATCTTAATACTCGATCGTGTATTGCATTAAATTCATGAAAAGAAATTAGCACAGACCATGTTCACTCACGTGTAGCGTAATCCCTTTCAGTGTCGGCTGACAAATTGTCAAACCCTGGACGCAAATTGTTAAATGGTTTTAGTATTATAGCTGGTACCTTTAAGAGCAATTTCATTGCTTTTGGTGGCTACGCTCTTGTTTTTCTCCTACACGTTAAAGTTGATTGTGGGTTTTACAATCAGACTACATTTCCTCGGGACTTATGGTAACTCAGGAGTGCTGCAATGAGAACTCATCATTATCGATTGTTTCAATTTCAAATGAGTCCAGTCATCGCTCTCGAGGGTTCTCTACTTGGCGTTGGTTCTCGGAACTGGTATTTATATCTCGTCCATGTAAGTGACA
>CM076575.1:964867893-965017141 GCA_034641835.2 Pinus albicaulis
TCGCCCTAATAAAATTTAAAATCCCTTAAAATTCGCCTTTGGGCTAAAATTCGCCCCTAAAATTATCCCGTTTGAGTGTTGAGTCCTGCGAAGGACCCGAGTACTTTCCCTTTGAGACCTTTTTTCCTTGTTTGCTCACATCTTAGACAAGCTAGTCTTCGTTTTAAAATGCTCCGATACTGTTTGACATTGACCCAAACCCACTTCCTGGCTTTGGCTGATGAAGCAATTTTCATTTGCCCTATATCATTTGTTTCTACGGGTTCTGAAGTTTCTTGTCCCATTATCAAATAAATATTGAATGCATAGTTCAACTATGTTTTCTGTTTCTTATTTCTTTAATTTTCACCAGAAACAGTGCGTGAGTTCAGAATTCCGTGAATGGTTATCTCTATTGAAACGCCAATAAATTTATCTAGACATAAAATACTCTTTGGTAATTTAGTACCAATCCCTCAGCTCACATAGAAAAAGAATTTTTGTTCTGCTTTTACAAATCAGTCTCTCACGCAGCAACTAGCATCCAACTACCCAAAAAGCAACTAGCATCCAACTACCCAAAAAGATGACCATAAATGGTGTTTGGCAAAAAAATACGACTACACGACCTATCTAAGTAGCTAAGTCGCAAGTCACATAAACAGGTCCAAGCAACAGGATTGCGACTATTTTTCTAGGGCGGGATGTTTTACGAGTCAGTCAAGTTGTGGAATGGTAGATGGGATTATAGGTTTCAATTATTTTCTCCAAGAACCAATACTGTTTCAAGCAGAGTGCTTGGACTGTTTGCACTACCTATTTCCAACCCTAACGAGTGGAGGGTTTTACTGTGAAGATACTGTGCTGCCAATTGAGTAAAAACAAAATAATGTGGAACACACACCAAGAGATACATACAGGGAATCTTTGTCAATTTGCTAGAAGTGCATGCGTGAAAGAAATAGGTACTTTCAAGTTCCAATATTTTTCTGCACATGCAATGGCGGCCGCTACTCCGACCTGAAAAAGGGGGCCCTATAAAAGAACGTCTTAGGGTTTCAAAAATTGTTGCTTCTCTGCTTGATCCCTGCTTCTCTGAAAGCATCGTTCTAGAGACCACCACTATGTGTGGAAATCGGGAGACATTTCAACCATTCCCGGTGACCCAACTCCTCTATGCTCTTCAACTTCCAACACGCCTTTGCTCTAATCTCATCCAGTGATCTCAGATATGCAAGATTTAGGGTTTCTTGTTTGGCAAATAAACCATTAAACTAAACTCCTAAATCTGATAATTTATTCGTGCAACACTGATACACCAAGTATAAGTACTGGAATTTGATGTCATCTTCACTAAACATACATTGATGGATCACGCTGGTAGGTTGTAACAATGGTTTATGCATGTCATGTGTTTTTTTTTTCCTTTAAAATTGAATTTTAATATATATTATTTTTTTAGATTTAAGACTTTTGTGATTCATAAAGACCAAATCTTAATGATGTGATTATCAATAATCTGAAATACATTTATCTAAATTGACCGAATCCTAATAATGTGATTAATTCGAAAGACATTTATCTAAAATATTTTATTTTTTCAAATTTCTATATGTCGAATTTTATGCGGAACTTTATTGGCAAAATTTTAGGTGTCGAACTTTATTCGAACATGAATACAGTGACTTAGGTTATAAATACTTAGGTGACTTGCCTTTTCACTAATAAACATGTCATTGTGATCAAAATGACCATGTCAAACATAATTTTTTAAAGTTGTAAAAAATAAATATCCAATAGTTAAGGTGGGTTTGATTACTGATCAAAGTCCACCAAAGCGGACTAACTAATGGAAAGTATAATAAATGTACAATCAAAAAACAATATCACAAGTGGTGAACCATTGTTTTCCAACTTTTCCTCATATTTCTTCACACTTGCATTTCTATCTTTTATCTTTTAGCATTTAGGAGCAACTTTAACAATCCATTATCCCATATCCTGATCTTCACGGAGGTTTACTCGTGGCAATAACTCAATCTTTGAAAATTTGTGGGCATTAATAAACTATCTTATGTTATTCATCTAATCTCAGGAATTTCTGTATTGGACTAGGAATTTACATTTGTTTGTGAATATCTTATCTTACCACAGAGATCCTCTACACTATCACA
The DNA here is from genome assembly GCA_034641835.2 of Pinus albicaulis. Lineage (NCBI taxonomy): Eukaryota > Viridiplantae > Streptophyta > Pinopsida > Pinales > Pinaceae > Pinus > Pinus albicaulis. The sequence continues at coordinate 964,870,047 of CM076575.1, forward strand.
TATTCAACTTGCTTGAGTTTAACATCAATATACTAGTATATACACCGAAACTGGCTATTTCAGATATACAATCCACCAAATAACGAATCCGTTGCATACATTCTGTACGCACAAAAGAATGGTTATTGGAAATGTCCAAAAAACTTCAGATAATGAATCAGTTTTCCTCAGAGAGATTATCTAAATAATTTACATGTTTACAGAAATAAAGGTGACTTCTAGAACTGATAACGACACCATGATCAGATGGTATGAAATATATCTCTGACACAGTACAGAATAAAGAATGTGGCTGCAACAGCAGCTTACATTTCAACATCCTAAATAGATACATAATGAACATACCATTATACAAGAACATACCCTACAAACCATGCATTCTCTTCAACTTCAACTGGAAAAGAAAATGCAAAAAATGTGGATCTGATGTATATCACAAGCAAATGTGCTGATCACATTAAGCACATTCACTACTTTACTATCAGGAATATTTATATTTAGTACCATTGCTTACATCTTCACCTGATTTGCACTGTGCAGGATCAATGTGTGGCCGTGTCTCCGCTGGAATAGTATTTTTATACAAGAACTGACCTTACAAGTACAAACCATGCATTCTCTTCAACTTCAACTTGAAAAGACAATGCAAGAAATGAGGGTCTGAAGTACATGAAAAGCACATGTGCTAATCACATTAAACAGTCACTACTTTACCATCAGGACTTCTTATTTTTAGTCCCACTGCTTATATTTTCACCTGATTTGCACTGTGCAGGATCAATGTGTGGCCGTGTCTCCTCTGGTGTAGTATTTTTATGTGTTTCATGCAAAGGATGAGACCTGAATGAGCCGGGCGATGTATGCGGATAATTTTTGCTGAAAGTTGGTTTCTTATCCATAGTATAGTCGTTACTTGTTGAGTCTCCAAAATCATTCATTTTTATAAATTCTTTCGTATCCAACACTGCAAGCTTTGCGGAAATATGTCGTTTTTCTCTTTCCAGTGCCTCACGCAGGACGATCAGATCATGATAATTGTGTTGGCGAATTAACTTCATTGGCACTTTTAGCAGCACCTGCAAGAAAACACAAATATGCTTTATGCTCACAAAGTGTTTAAAGCAGCTATTATTTTCAACAATAAAGGTAACCAAATAACAAGTGCTTTCATTCAATAAATTTTCCCTTTTCTCAAATGTGCTACTTCATCCAAGAATTATTTGTTTTTTGAGAATGCTGCTTACAGCTGTCCTTTGATTAATAGCTTAGGACATTTTTATGCCATCAAAATCACCCAAGACTTGCCCCTGGCCTCATCCGTATCCCACTCACGAAGTTTTGAGCCTAAATTTCACGATTAAGACAAGCTTGGTTACATCACAACCTAGCACTACACCACACTCCCGTGGACCATCCAAGAATACTATCCATACATGTCTCTTGCTTTTTTGGGGACTTATTTTACCGATGATTGTACGAATTTCTATTTAATTTCACTTATGGGTTTATTGGTTTGTACGTGGGGATAAAAGCACTTGAGTGAAAATAGATTGGATCTCACCCTTCATTCTCTGTGGCCTATATCTATAACTATCAATCTTCACTAGTGGTTAGTCGTAAAGACAGACATGTAATTTGTCAGACAGGTGGTGAGGGCACAACCCACAGATATCTTGTGCATAAGCATGAGGACGAGACACAGGTTAATTAATAGCGTGGATGATAATTATTTTATAAATTATTTTGCATTCTAATCTAGTCCTTTACTACATCAAATTATATCGATTTTCTGCTCAAGGACAATGGCCGTCTAGAGAATGAAAATTAGAATCTATGTCATTCAGTCCAAATACTTCAATAAAGCTTAGGGGGTAGGGTATATGATTGACGTGCAAGCTTATCTGTGCTCCGCCTCAATCTCAAAGCCAAAGATAGTCTTGAACATACAGAATCTATGTTTGTGGAGAACTAGGGCCTTGCCGCTTTCCATTCACTAACAAGATGAGAATACTATATTTTTATCTAGACCCTGTCATCTTTTCATGAGGTTTGCACCTCCAAAGTTAGAGTGAGCCACAATGATGCCCCATCGTGCTAAATTTTACACATTAATTTATCGAGGCTAACACCCACAATTCTTATCCTTGAAAAATAACAATAACATCAATTCATCACATGCATATCAATTATTAACTTATTATTTTTCTCCTATTCTCAATCTCAATGGCAAAGGTATTCTAGAATATTCAGAATCTAAGTTTGCAGAGAACTAAAACATTGCTGGTTTCTACCCAGTGACAGTATAAAAAAATGAAATTCATGTGCAGACCTTGTATCATCTTTCCATAATGCTTTACACTGATTCTGACGTTCCACAGTGCAAAATTTAATAGGCAATTAATTGATCAATTCATTGTTAACCCTACCAAATTCCAGTACTTATAACTTGTAAGACAACAATACCATCAACCAAATGGCATGCATCTCAATTATTAACTTTACATATCAATATACTCTTATTATCCCCTTGCATCCAGAAGTTTTATTTGAATAAATTACAAAGTCAGAAATGTATATCAACATTACAAAAAAGATATTTATGGTGCTCCTCCAAATGAACATACTGTTGAAAATCCAGAATTACATTCTCAATTATGCCAAAAAATCCAAAAGTTTGTTCCTTTCCTTACTTCATTCCCCTCTCTAAGTTTTAATTCAGCATCACCATTATGGTCTGAACTCTGAACATACCTCCAAATTCTAGCTTGGCAAGATATGGGGATAGATTTCTTTTTCTACTTCAAGACTGGGAGTTAGCATTATATACCTGAACACAAATAGTCCCTGGTTAAGTGAAAGTAGGCTTAGTAATCCGTAAATACAATGTGAATTAGAAAATATCACTATTTACGAATACTAATAATTAATGAGGGATAATTGGTATTGTATGAATATCAAATTTTATTTAGTTTTCCTTTTAACAACAACAAACTCTTGTCTATTCCATGTTTATGACGAATTGAAGGCAGCATTAGTCTTTTTAAGGCTATATAAGCCCTTTTTTACTATGAATAAGAACACTTTTAAAAAGAGGATACAGAATTTATCCTTTTTGGCAACTCTCAAACAAGGTAGTAGTGCCAATTGGAAATGGCACATAGCATTTGGCATGAGAGAAAATATTGATTACCAGGCTTGTGATCAAAAGTTTGGGAATGATTGGGTTTACTTCTCAAGACCTTGGTTCACTTTGTGACATGCTTTCCAATCCCTCCTTAATAAACGATACAGTTCTCTTGCACAGCTCCAAAGGCAATGCTTTTGAAGTGAACCTCACTAGTCCTCCATAAAGTCATCCATGGAAGAAAAACCCCGAAGATACAAACATGGAAATAAATAAAAAATCGCACACACACACATATAGGATGATTTACAAGAGCTCTCATGGTGGTATAGTTATTCTTTGATTAGTCACGAGGGTGAATGGTTATGACCTAAGTTACACAAAACTTAGAAACAAATATGGATTTCAAAAATGGAGACGCCTGTAAACGTGACCCCAAAACAATGTGAAAATTCCAAAAACCGGAATCCTATTGCAGAAACTGATATTATTTCTTCTAATTGTTAATTTTATTTAACAATTTATCTATTGTTTCCTACAGCAAATATCAAAATAAATACATTGCAACCTTCACAAATAAAATTGCATAAGAATAAACACTGGAAGAAATGCTTACACACACAAATAAAATTTACACAATTATTTTTGGAAAAAATTCCTCAGAAAAACCCAACTTGGGAAAACCGGCGCAGAAAATGAGGGTTTTATAATTAAGCAGCAGTGAAATAATTGGAGTACAACTGGATGCCGAAACTGACAATCCTATAGAGAAACACTTGCAAGAAAAATCTAGTGAGGAAATTTGCTCACTCCATAGGAAAATCTGGGCTCTGACCTCAACTCTGGGTGAGTCGTCCAAACTGGCTCTCTGCAGCTACTGCGTCACACTAGTGCAGTCCCTTCTACACTCAATTCGAACCAACTTCTTCTCAAGTCGTCTGGTCTACTGTCTGGGAAAATGTCTCTCTTGGCCTCTGGAACATCTGTCCAGTTTCTGGCACTGAAACTTGTCTTTCCCCAGCAGAATCGAAATTGCCTCGAGAGGCTACTGCGTTGCCTCAGCTTCAGCCTCTCTATGGCTCTTCTGCCTCTCTGCAAATGCACTCACCAGATCTAGAATTTTTCCTCCGGCTTCACTGTCTCTGCCCCTCTCTCATTGCATCGATCTCATTGGCTCTTTCTCCAGCAGCTAATTGCTGCTACTCTAAAAATCGATCTGCTCATGAAATCGAACCTCTCAAGTGATCTCTCCATCTCCACATCGACCTCCTCTTATAATCCTCTGTTGGAGCACCAACGACCAAGATTAAAACTTAATCAATGGCTAAGATCATCTTGGAGTCGATTTGTGTGAGTTTTTAGATCATTATTTCCTTATCTCAATTAATATTGATTAATTAACCATATTCCCTAAGTTTAGACTTAAGAAATATTAAAAAAATGGTTAATAATCTAATTGAGACACTTCTAGGTAGAATTTCCATAAACAATTTATGGGTTTTGGAGATCTCATTTATTCTAGCTTCTCCACAAATTTCATGGCTAGAACACATTCGATGCTACAAAAACTAACACTCCCTCTTAGCAAGGAATGTCTTCTAGTGTTTGTAGAAATTATATAGAATCATTATACCAATGGATTCAATCCGATATTGTGATGTACTAAAACAAGATACTGAATCCTTCTACAATATTTGCGGAATATAAAATACAATCGCTCAATTACATGCAAGTAAGAGAAAGAAGTAAATCAATCACACAACACAAGATCTATCTGGGGAAAGCAACTGCTCAAAACCCCTCTATTTGTATATTGCATAAAGTCAACACCATGAAACAATACAATGCTATTTCCCTTCCTGAGAAACCTCTGCATTATCTTTGATTGTCTCAATCTGATCCTTCTCAAAACTGACTTGCAATGCTTAGGCAAAATTGACAAACACTTAGCCAATTCTCAGCCTCTGCTAAGCCTAGCCTTGCTCACGCAATCCCCAGGGAAGTAGGCCCCTATTAAATAGGAAAATCAACCATCCTTGATTGTGCAATCCGTCATGGCCTTCCTGTGACTTTATGGGCAATTTGCTAATAATACGAATGACAGTTATGTTCCCTTTAACCTCTGTCCCAATAGGGTCTTCATCAGAACTGACTTGCATGCAACTATTAATAGCGAATCATCAGTTATTTGATTGATCAATACTTGTGAAATAAATCTAATTTAATTCACTGGACCTCTCACTAATTCTTCACTCAGTTAGAACTAGTTAAACTGAATTTAACTCAATTAATTTGAGTTAACTGATTACACTCACACCACACTAGTGCTACAACTGCAACTGGACCCCCAAAATATTAGAATCACTCTACATGCCTCATCTTAGACCCTCAACTCGAATTTCTTGAGCTAATTCGGTCTTCATGACTTAGTTAACGTATACAAGTTGTTCAAAGATGAAATTACAATTTGTTGTCTAATTTATTTAAACGAAAATTAAATTAGACGCCCACAATTAGCACTAATGTATAACTGAATTCCTCACCAATGTGTGACTGGAATCCCACACCAGTGTGTGCATTTTTTGTCCTTTCTGGTTGCCAATTTCACTGTTTCTTGTTGCAAATTTCAACAGTGTTGCATCTGCTACCACAACACCCTGTCGCTGCATCATTTCTTGTTATGTTGTTGATGTTTGGTTGATGCTTCCCACCAACCACTGCGCAATTCTGATATGAGTTGCATCTGTGTTGTCGCTGACCCTATTGAATTGCTGCCAACACTGCATCTGCACTACAACTCCATCTGAACTGTTGCTGTTGCAACTTCAACATCTGCAACATAAAATCATCCAAAATACTGAACCAACTGTGTCCAGTATGATGCATCTGTCACATGAGTCCTACTGCTACTAGCCTATGTAATGTCTATTGAAGACTCTGCGTTGCTGCTGACTCTGCTCTGTGCCAACTATACTGCTGCCAACTTTGCACTGTGCTCCCCAGCCAGGTACTGATCCAAGAGGTGGACTCTCTGAAAATTTCTGAATGTTAATTATGAAAAAATCTACTGTTAGATTTAGTTATGCTTCTACTTAATTAAGTTATTAACTGAAAATTTCAGATTAATATCGAAGCAAAACACATAACAGACTTTCACCAATTCAGATCTAGAAGAAGTACATGCACACATAGACAAAGTGACAGTGATTTTCTGGACAAATAGTCCCCGGAAAAACCCAATGCGGGAAAACCGGTCCGCTGGCTGCTGGAGGGTTTTATTATTAAGAGTTTTCTGAATACAGCAAATCTGGGTTCCAGATCTGGAAAACCTGACAGAGATAAAATAGATCTGCAACTCACCCACTGTTCTGAAGCCAAAATAATGACTGATCCACACCCTAAAACGAGATTTATAGGACTTACCCAAAATTAGGCCCTAGAAACCCCAACGTTGTGAAAATTCTACTGCAGTGTATTGATTTATTTCCTCCTACTTTTTTTAATTTATACAAGCTATTTTCAGAAATTAGATTTAGAAAATACCGAAAATAAACACAACTACAGCCTACACATGCAGATCATTTACTGAATAATTCACTCATGCAACAAAGTGACACATGAATTTTTGGACATAAGTCCCCAGAAAAACCCAAAGCGGGAAAAACAGTTCAGCAGATATGAAGGTTTTATTATTAAGTAGTTCTGAGTACAACAAATCTGGGTTCTAACCTTAAACAACCCGACAGAGAATAAAAGATATAAAATCTGCAGCTAACTTGAAGATCTAGTGCTAAATATTTGACTGATCCACACCCTCAAATGAGATTTACAGGACTCAGCCCAGATCTGAGCCTAGAAACCCTCAGCGCTACCCCTGAAGCCTCAGCGTTAGCCCTGCTAGCCTCAAATGCCATTGCACTGCACCAGAAGGGACTACGTCACCCCTGAGAGGGTCTCACAGCCTCAAGCTAGCCCTAAAAGACCCTTTGCGTGATTCTGAAGCCTCCTAGTGCCTCTGCATTGTCCTGCGTAGTGACCGCGCAACACCTGCATAGCTACTGCCTTGCTTTTCTGTGTTGTCCTTGAGCTGCTCCTCTTGCCTCTTGTTGTCTCTTGGCTCTTGGAATCAGATCATTCCCTCAGCCAATACCACCCCTCACTGCAGGAAATTCCATTGGAAATTCTTAGCAAACCCGCCCCAGAATTCCAGATCTGTTCCTCAATTCTATAGAAATTGTGTATCTTCAACTGACCCTCAAGCCTTTCTCTTATACTTTTTCGTTGAACATTTCAACGGTCGAGATTAAATCATCCATCAATGGCTGAGATCAAAAGACTGCTTGATCCATGTGACTTAAGACAATTTTAGCACATGTGTTAATTAATTCACTTTAATTATTTTATTTTCCTATGTTAGACTTAGGAAATCCATTAAAATTAGTTAATTATTTGAATAACTTGGAACACAACTTGAAATTTCTCAAATCCATGGTGGAATATTTAAAATTCCAGAACAACAATGGAGAATAAAATTCCCCCTCTTCAACACAGAGAAAATATAAAAAAAATTTCTTCACTGGAGACAGAGTTTTTACTCTAAAACTATTTCATTAAACTTCCAAAAACTTGGTTACAAAATCACCTCTGACTGAGGGAATACAAAGAGACTTTGACTTCTTCAAAACACAGTTCAAAAACAAAACTCACACACTAAAGATTTCACTCTATCTCTGCAATTTCAACTCACTGCTGTGTGTTGGAAAAATACTCTGTCTCACAAAAAAAATGAATGCACTGCTGAGCCATTCAAAATCTGTTTTACATTTTTGCTATGTGTAAAAATGAAAACTTACAATTCTAAACCAATGCACTCACCTTTTTCTTTTTAACTTCATTTTATATGCCCAACATATAATAATAAAACAACCTTTTTTTTTTAAAAACAAATAATAAAAAAACTAAAACCAAAACTAAATGGCTATGGCATGGCTCATCACTGTTTGAAAAACGACTAATGTAATATATATATGCAAAACATATATATACATGTATGTGGACTCTACGCACCAGAATTTTGAAAAACGTTAAAATAACTTTGACCACGAGTTTGAATCGGACGCCAAACCAAAATTGAACCAGCCTGCATAAAAATTTCGGGTGCCAAAAGTTGCCAGCTGACGTCACTCAAATTGTGATGCGGAATTTTTATTAAATCTGCTTCATGATTTTTCCGCGTCCGATTTTTGGGCACTCGTACGGATGAAAAATGTGATGCGAAATTTTTCACGAATCTGCCTTAATGAAATTTCAGGTCCGGGAATTTGACTTGTGGTTTGGGACCACTGTCCTGCAGTTTGTAAACTCTCGCGCATACAAAATCAGCCGCTCTGCTGTTTAAATTTCTCTGTTTCAAAAATACAGCGCTGAGGTTGACTGCTCGATCAAAATGGCAAGCGGCTACCGTTCAATGTCCTGCAGATGGAAATGGAAGGTGGCTGCCTGTACGTCAGCTGTAAGTAATTTCAACACTCCCCCTTACTTTCAGCTGCTGGGTTATCAGTCATACCCAGACATTTCCTCAAAAACTCAAAACTCTTCTGCCCCAATGGCTTAGTCAGAATGTCTGCAAACTGCTCCTGAGTTCTACAGTGTTCCAAAACAATTTCACCATTGTTTACCAATTCTCTGATGTAATGAAACTTTGTGTCAATGTGTTTCGTTCTCTTGTGAAACACAGAATTCTTGGATAATGCAATAGCTGAGCTATTGTCACAATAAATCACTGTTCCTTTTACCTGCTCTTGACACAAACTTCTTAACATCCTCCTCATCCAAATTGCTTGACAAGCTGCTGCTGTGGCTGCCACATATTCTGCCTCTGCTGTAGACAATGCTACAATGGGTTGTTTTTTAGAAGCCCATGAAATTGCTCCTGAACCCATGTGAAAAACATAACTGGAAGTGCTCTTCCGATCATCTACACTTCCAGCCCAATCACTGTCAGTGTATCCAACTAAATCTGAATTTTCTGAAGCAGTATATAAAATACCAAACCTTTATGTACCTTTAACATACCTCAGAATTCTCTTCGCTACCTGCCAATGTGCATCCTTTGGCTTCTCCATAAATCTGGAAATTAAGCTAACAACATGCATTATGTCGGGCCTAGTTGCAGTCAAATACATGAGGCTGCCAACTATGCTCTTATACAAGCTAGGATCAAAATCCTTGCTGTTGTCCTCTCTGCTGAGTTTTAATCCCATCACTGTGGGAGTGATCGCTGCTTTTCTCTCCTGCATATTAAATCTTTCAAGCACTTCATTAACATATTTTACCTGTGAGATAAAAATCCTATTTTCATCTTGTTCTACTTCTATTCCTAAGAAGTATCTCAACAAACCCATGTCAGTCATTTCAAATTCTTCTTTCATGACTGTTTTAAAATTTTCAATAAGGTAATCATCATTACCTATGAAAATAACATCATCAACATATAAAACTACAATCAACATTTTTCCATCTTTTTCTTTGATGTAGAGGGTGGGTTCTCCCTCACACTTTTCAAATCCATTTTCCAGTAGATAGGAGTCTATCCTACTGTACCATGCTCTTGGTGCTTGCTTCAGCCCATAAAGAGCTTTCTTCAATTTGCACACTTTGTGCTCTTGGCCTTTCTTCTCATAGCCTAGAGGTTGTTCAATGTAAACCTCTTCCATTAACACTCCATTTAGGAATGCCGACTTCACATCCATTTGGTAAACTTTCCACTTGTTTTGTGCTGCTATGGACAGCACTGCTCTCACGGTTTCCATTCTAGCAACCGGTGCAAAAGTTTCCTCATAATCTATCACATGCTTTTGCTTATACCCTTTGACAACAAGCCTTGCCTTGTGTCTCTCTATTTTGCCTTCAGCATTACTCTTGGTCTTGTAGACCCATTTAACTCCAATGACATCTTTACCTTTTGGGAGTTCAACCAAATCCCAAGTCTTATTTCTTTCTATGGCATTAATCTCCTCATCCATAGCTTCTATCCATTTCTTATCCTTAATAGCTTCTTCGAAATGAACAGGATCATCAACATGACAATATAAAGCAAACAAAGAATTGATGCCTTCATTTGCTGCCTCTTGTGCATAAATGTCATTCAAATTTCTGAACTTCTTACCTCTTTCACTTGGTGTACAAATGCTTGAAGAAGCACTTGAATTTCCTCCTTGTGGTGTGCTTGGAGAAGAACTCTCATTTCTCCTCAAGGGTGTCTCTTGCTGCTCTTGTGTTGGTGCTGCTGTTTGGGGATGTATTTCAGCCAATTCATCATCATCTTCATCATGAGATAAACAATGTTTAACATTCACTATTTTCTCTATGCTTCCATCCCAAGCTTCCTCCTCAATAAACTGAACATCTCTGCTCACAATAAACTTCTTGGTGGATGGGTTATATAACCTGTAGGCCTTATCCAATGAAAATACATTTCTCCCCCTTGCTGTCCAACTTCTTCCTTCACTGATCCGGAATGTGTGCATAAGCCACACATCCAAAAACCTTCATATGTGCGACACTTTGCTTTGTGCCACTCCATGCCTCTTCCGACACTTTTTTCATCACTGCTTTTGTAGGGCACCTATTCAAAATGTATGCTGCACAATGTACAGCTTCAGCACAATAATCATTAGGCAAATTCTTTGCCTTTAACATACTCCTCACCATGTCCATTATGGTTCTATTCTTCCTTTCGGCTACTCCATTTTGCTGTGGAGTATATCTAGTTGTAAACTGCTTTTGAATACCATTTTCTCTACAAAAATGTAGAAAATCTTTAGAGATATACTCACCTCCTATATTAGTCCTTAGGACTTTGATGTGCAGCCCACTTTGATTTTCCACAAGTGCTTTGAAATTGCAGAATTTTTCAAACACTTCACTTTTATTTTTCAAAAAGTAAACCCAAGTTTTTCTTGTAAAATCATCTATGAATGTTAACATGTAGTGGCTGCTAGCAAGCGATGGAGTTTGCATCGGTCCACACAAATCTGAGTGGACAATCTCTAAGGGTGCCTTTTCCCTTATGCTTTTCCCAGAAGGAAAACTTTCTCTGTGTTGTTTCCCCAAGATACAACCTTCACAAAGGCTGTCCGGCTTCTCTATCAATGGTAAACCTCTTACCATTCCTTTTCTGTTCAATAAATTAAGACCTCCAAAGTTGAGATGTCCAAATCTCAAGTGCCACAACCAATTTTCATCTTTTGGTTCGCTTTGGATAGCCTCTTTTGCCACTGCTGCTATTTTTTCTTCATTCTTCAAATCTGCTCTCATTCTAAGAGGGAACATCCTGTTCCTTGTCATTTTTACTTCAGCAATACATTGTTTGCTGGGTGGTTTGTCCATGATGGTACAAACATCATCCTCAAAAAACACATTGTACCCCTTTTGAACAAGTTGTCCAATACTTAAGAGGTTACACTTCATTCCTGGAACATAATAGACATCTGCTATGGATTTCTTTGCACCTTTTCTTGTTAAAACATTTACATTTCCTTTTCCCATAACAGACACTTTACTATCAGTCCCTAGTGTGACTTGTGACTTCACATTCTCATCTAGCATAGAAAACATTGCTAAGTTTCCTGTCATATGGTTACTGCAACCGGAGTCTAGAAACCATAAGTCTTCATTCTTTTCTTCAGCCATATTACAAGCCAAAAACAAATTATCTTGGCTGAGATTTTCTCTAGTGAAATTTGCACTAGTTCTATTTCCCATATCATGTTGCTTCTTTCTACATTCATTAGCATAATGACCATATTTTTTACAATAGTGACATTGGACATTGGACTTATCATACCTCTGTCCTTCAGCATTCTGCTGACCACTCTGCTAGCTGCTGCCTTGGCCTTGATGCTGATTTGGATTGCTGCCCCTTCCTTGAGCATTTGCTGGGCTGTTCCTTCCACCTCTGTTTTGGCTTCTGCCTCTTCCTCTTTTTTTTCCTCTGCCTTGCCCTCTTCCTCTTCCGAAAGACATCTGGGTCTTAAAGGTACGTTCCAGAGATGAGTTTTCACTTCTACCCAATCTCTGCTCATGAGTCATCAGTGATGCATGTAGCTCATCCACTGTGAACTTTGTGAGATCCTTAGTCTTCTCTATGGTGGTGACAATCACATCGAATCTTGAGGGTAGACTCCTCAAGAGTTTTTCCACAATCCTCTTATCTTCAAGAGTCTCTCCATGAGATCTTATTTGTGTGACCATTCCAATCACATGAGTGAAGAATGAGTCAATAGTATCCGACTCTTTCATACAGAGAGTTTCAAAGTCTCTCCTCAGCAACCGAAGTTTTGCTGTCTTCACTTTTTCCATGCCTTGATAGGCTATCTTGAGAGTTTCTCATGCTTCTCTAGATCTCTTGGCTACTGCTATCCTTGGAAACACACTCTCATGCACTACTTGATACAATAAGAAGAGATCCTTGGAGTCTTTCTTCTTATTGCTCTTCAGCAACTCTCTTTCTGCCTGAGTTAAATCTTCAAACTCTTCTTCATTTGTTGGCTCTTCAAAGCCATCCTCAACAAATTCCCATAAGTCTTGGGAGACAAATAGAGCTCTCATAGTTATTGACCAGTAGTCATAATTTTTCCCATTAAACATTGGGAGATGGAAATTTCCCATACCCATACCAGTGCTCGCTCCAGCCATTCTGCACTCTTAACTATGATTAAAAAAAACTTGACTGTGTATGTAAAACAGCTCACTGTTCTGCAACAGTGACTCAAAAACTGTATAGAGAAATACCTTTGGATTCTTTGGCTGAGTCTTCACACTGCTGGAGAAGCTACTGCAACAAAGAACTCCTTTCCTTCAGCTTCTTTGATCTTCAAAGAGCCTGGACTAGCTCCGATACCATGTTGGAAATTTAAAATTCCAGAACAACAATGGAGAATAAACTTCCCCCTCTTCAACACAGAGAAAATAAAAAAATTCTTCACTATAGACAGAGTTTTTCCACTGTAAAAACTATTTCATTTAACTTAAAAAAACTTGGTTACAAAATCACTCGACCTAGGAACACAAAAACTTCGACTGCCTAAAACACAAACCAAAACACAACTCACACTTCTAAAATTTCACCGACAACACTGCTTCCTCTTCAAAATGAATGCATCTGGTAGCTTAGTTCGCACCTGCTATACCTTCATCACTGTGTAAAAGTTCCAAAGTACAATCAATAATGTACTCATTGCACATATGTCTTTTATCGCTGTGTAAAAAGAATTTAAAACTTACAAATTCAAAGCACACATGCCCTTTTCATCTATTTTTTATAACTCAGCACTTTTTACAATATATAAAAAAAACTATTTAAAATAAAACTATTTTAAAACTAAAAACTAAAGTCCATATACCATACTTCATATGGTGTGAAGTTAAAATAAAAAAAACATAAATTAAAAACAAAACTAAGATCTAAAACCATATATGGCCCACGGCCTGCCCTTTTGACATTGTGCGTATGATATATATGTAAAACATATATATGTTGTTTGCACGACCTTTTAAAACCAAACATTAAAACAAACTTCGTAATGAATTTTGATCGCCCATTGAACCGGACGCCAAACCAAAATTTAACCAATTTTCATAAAAATTCCGGGTGCCAAAAGTTCCTGCTGATGTCACCAAAATTGTGACGCGGAATTTTTATTAAATCCGCCTTATAAGTTTTCCCGGGTCCGAGTTTTGGCAATGGTACGGCAGAAAATTGTGATGCGGAATTTTTCACAAATCCGCTTCAATAAAATTCAGGTCCGGGCTGCTGTTAAATTTCTCCATTTCAAAAAATGTTGCGCTGAAGTTGACTGATCCATAAAAATGGAAAGCGGCTTCAGTACACTGTTCTGCAAACGCACCCCAAAGCGACATCCTGTACGGAGAGCAGTGATAATTAAACTATGGACTATGTAAGTTTGGTCTCTACAGGTCTTGTATTCTAATTCCGAGAAATATTATGTAAATTAAAAAACTGCACCAGCACCAATTTCTTCAGTTAAAAGACTAAAACTGAATCAATTTCTTCAGTTTTTTAACGGAAATACGAAAAGAATAATCGAATTCTGAACAACAATAATATACAGACAGGCAGGCAGACAAATGTATTTATGCTTTTGGTAAATGGCCGACCCAATTCTTCGTTGTTTGAATCAAATTTGGAACCAGCGTGTAATGTACGAAACAAGCATAGAGAGAATGCCAAATATGCTGAGAGGTTTTGAATGAACAACAGTCGATGCAGTAGCGGTTAAATATCTGTTGGATGTGAGTGTTTCCAAAGGATCAACATATTCGGAAAACTCTGACCAGCTTAGCGTTTGACCTAGACTACTCGGTACATACTTCGTTATAAAGGTTCGTCTGAACATTATTTGTAATGGCTAAGCAATTGGAGAAGGATGTACATGAAGAATCCTATAATGTTAAGAAAGTTGACTTGGATGCACATTAATCTTAATAATTAAGAAAGTTGACTTGCATTGCGAGATAGTTTTTTAAGAAAAAAAAAAATAGTCGTAAAGTTCGTAAATCAATAGAACTGAAGTTAGGAAGCAGGCGGTTGTCTTTTGTATAGATATTTTAATACGAATAAAAAATGGGAGGAATAAGTGATTGATAAAAAAATCTTAAAAATAAAACATAATTTTATTATGGGGAATCTTAAGGCTAAAGCTATAATTTGATTTTATTATCACTGTGCACAGAAGACTGTAGAAACCGAGAAAGAAAATAAAGTGCGTCCTTGAATTCTGAACACATACTTTGACGTGTTCATTGGCAATTGGAAAGTTACTTTAACGTGTTCGCTGGCAGATGGAGAGTTAGATGCAGAGCGGGTAAAACAAGACCAACAACTTATATTTATTTGTTCGTTTCGATGGAACCGGCCTTATTGGCGTGCCATTTGTGTCGAATTGGACCATACAAGTCCCTATCAACGGGTTGCTTTCTGGAGCATTGAGATCCAGAAAATTAAACTACTGTTTCTTTCAGTACCACCAAACAATCAAGCAGCAAACTACATTGATGAATATTCAAGTAGAAAAGTGAAGCTTTCCTGTGACTTCCCGCAAGTATGTAATCAATTCAAAGAGATTAGGTTATGAATTTAATCAGAAATTTGTTCATAATTTTATTGATAGGTGATTAGGTCTTTATTCAGCCAATTTGTGTTATATTAAAGAATATTGATTAAAAAATAAAAAATTCAATTTTATTATATTGTATAATTTTAATAAAAAAAAATTATTTTTAATAAATACTTTTTTTTATTAAATATTTATTTTTATACCATATTTACAAATCTTTCTATTAGATATATTATAAATACTTTTAATATATTTACTTTATTTTATACAATTTAAAAATGTCTTTTATAAATGAATATGTATAAAGTGATAGACTATATTTGATATAAAAGGAAGAAAAAATCTTTATTTAGGTCTAAAAAATAATTACATAAATATACCCTTCACTTAAAATGCATTGAATATGTTCACAAATCAGTTTTTATAAAGTGTTTTTTTCAATTAAGACTCTTTCTAGATGTGTAGTTTTAGAGCAATTATTTTCATCAATCTTCTACATATACATAATAAAATAAAGAGAAATAAAAGATTGGGGTTAGGTGGGTAACCAAAATCTTTAGAAAAACAACAATAATATGAGGCTACTTATTAGACCTACCTTGACATAGAGCAAACATGAACCATGAACCATGACCTTGGGAATAACAAAATAGGACTTGACTTATATCGAAAGAGGAAAATACATATTATTGAGTGAATGGTAGAGGAATTACTTACATAATGACTGAAGTAAACTGGCTTTGCCAAACTTTCTCTGATCTAGGATAGCATTGATAGCAATCTAAATTCTTGCAGAGATATCTCATTGTAAATACTAGATGATCATAATGAAGAATATTTCAATACATTTTTTAATTTGGTCACTTTGAAACAAAGATAGTTTGTGTGTTATGGGTCAAAACAAACCCTCTACAATGTGATGTTTTTCTTCAATGATTATTTATAGGCGAGGTTTTTTGAAGCCCCAAATGATATATATGCATAGTCATAACTTTTGCAAAAGAGGTAAAGAGAAATAGAGATAAATACAAATACCACTCTATTTCTCTCTACCCTAAAACGATCAAGAAAGATGTTTCAAATTGAAAAGTGAAGCATAATTATGGGATTCTCCTTATATAATCTTCATGATTTTAATTAAGGGAAGTAGGGTGATGAGGATTTACTTATCAATTCAACTATGAAGGTTTTTCACAAGTTCCAACAACCATAATCATTCTACTATTTTGATTAATGGTGAATCCAATATTTAGTTTGGTAAAAAATCCATTGGAAAAATATCCATAAAGGGACAAAACTTTTTGTCGGAATGATGAAGAAGTATTTATATTACTCGAGATTAGAAAAGTATTATATACAAATACTCCCTTAGCCTAAAATTTGTTGGATATTGCCTAAAATTTCCTCTTGCTAGGGTCCTTTTGTCATTTTTTTTCTAGAGAAATTCATTTGTTTAATAATGGGATTTTAGTGTCCCAAAAGATCTTGATATCCGAGGGTTCTGACATCCTCAAGTGGAGATACAGAAATAAAGCGATGCTCATGATATCCGAAAAATACCAAAGGAAGTCAGGGCACCAACACCATCATCTCCCATCTATTTGAAGTAAAATGTGGTCCCAACACCTTTGGCCAAAGGTGACGCTCTTCCTCTGGTTGGTCAACCTTGGCCGAACCCTTACATCGGATCAAATACAAATAAGGGGAGTGTAGGGACCTTCAATATGTAATGTGTGTGGGGCACAATCATAAATGATGGAACATCTCTTAAAATATTACCCCTACACTAAGAGGCTATGGAAGAACCATGAAAAAATCTTCAGATATTCAAACTGAGATAGAACAAGTATCGAGACCAGAATTCAGAAATGGAGGAAAACCGTCTACCAAAACTCAATTCTCAATATAGCTTGGGTCATATCCATGCGGTTCCTACTCTAAGTCATTTGGAAAGAATGAAATACGAGGATATTTAAGGACCAAAATCTGGTAGAGTTGGAGGTATGGAAGATAATCAACCAAAATATTCGTGAAACCATTCTAGAGGAGAAATGGTACCCGAAGGATTGGAAAGGTTTGGGCGAAAAAGCTAGGACCCTTAGCAAGCTAAACTATATCCCATAGATACTAGCATTGTGTCCTTGGAAAATTCAATCCCACCCCTTCACATCACATTCGAAGTTCATATATCCACAAGTAGAATTCATAAAAATGAATTTCGACGGTGCCTCTAAAGGAAACCGAAGAGAAGCGAGATATGGAGGAATTTTCGGAGATTTCAAGGGCAGGGTGCTTTGAGTTTTCACATCATATTGTGGAATTGTGAGCAATAATGAGGTGAAATCCAATGTTCTGAAACAGGGATTAATCAATCCACGAAGAGAACGACTCTAGAAATTAGTGGTGGAAGGGGATTCAACTCTATTGATAGAAACAATTAAAAATATTCATTAGGCAACCTAGTGGGAAAAGATAAGTAAAAGATGGAGAATACCGAGGCTCATCTGGGAAGTAGGGGAACAAATTTCGGGTATGGAATACATCATTCCAATGCATGTTCGCCAAGTCAGAAATGTTGCAGTTGACTTCCTTGCAAACTGGGGATGCAACAATCAAGGCAAGGAGTTAGACATACCTAGAGACAGGGTCAACCAGGAGGAAGGGATGAAAAAACTGCAGGAAATACTGAGAAGGGATGCAGAAGTGAATGAGAATTAGAACCCCCGATCAGGGTGTGAGGATTAGAGAGGGCCCACACACGGACCGATGACATGTCAGTAAGGCAGCAGGGAAAGGTATGTGGGAGGGCTACCCAATGCCGACACATACCATGAGAAATTATTATTGGGTCATGCCATAGGAAGGCTAGTTGGGATGCCACAGGGGAAAGTACTGACAATGGTATATGGTGTGGTGCATGCCCTGCATGCAAAAACAATTGTGTAGCAGTGGGAGATTGGAGAAGCAAGGAAGGTGGGCAAACGAGATCCAACACCAGCGACATTAGCAACGCAAAAACGTCGAGAATTGTAGGTCCATGACAAGGCAAAGGTCCTGGTATGTAGTGAAGATGCTCTTCTTTCTTGAAAGTAGTTCAAGAGGAACAAAATTATGAGAAATTGGTTGTGTCCATGGTTGCTTATGCATGGGATTATAGGATTCGGGATGGAGAAATTTTCACTCTTCTTATTCTTGTTGACATTAGTCTTTCACGAAACCTTTGCAAGGGGGCATTGGGTCTCCGAGATATATGGTAACATCAACCTTTGAGCTCTCACCTTCTATTAAATTCCGTAATTGGGAGGTATGAGTGGGAGATTTGGTGGTGTCTTTGCAGGGAGGCATTGTATCTCTGTGAAACATGGTAATGTCAACTTTTCCGCTCTTTCCTTATGGTAAATTACGCAACTGGGGTGTTTGGGAGGGAGAGTCTGGGGAGGTTGGGGTTGGTAAGGATGACTGAGAGGTGGGTTTGTTTGAAGCCCTGGTGATGGCAAGTCGTAGAAGGATAACAGGTGGTTAAGGCAGGGTCTAGATTCTATGTTTAAATAAATTGAGGAAGTGGGGAAATAGCGAGGGAGTTAGAGTCTCGTAACGAAACATGTTCGGAGTCAAGTAGGTGGTCAGGCTTTCTGTCTTTGCAATAGTCGAATATTTGCGGTGCCAGTTGTCGACCTTAAGGAATCAACCGAGAGAACACATGGTATCAAACATGTCTAATGCTTGGAATATATGCTTAGTAACAGATTGGCATATCGTGAGGAATAAGTGCGAGGTATTGGCTGTAAATGGAAAAATAATCCTAACATTATTCTGACTATGAATTCCTTTTAGGTTAGCGTAAATTGCTTTCCCTTACATCTCCCGCTCTGTTGGTGATTTCCTCAAAGAGGGTACCGGAGGAATTGCAATAGTTCGAAAATTCAGTTATTTTGAGAATGAAGGTGAGGGCAGTGGAGGGCCAGAATGACCGTTACAGCCGCGACAAGCCCAACAAGGGGAATTGGAAGGCTCCAACCTCAACGAGTCGGCCGCAAAAGAAGAGAGGTATGAGACCAAGTGATAAAAACATGTAGAACCAGTTGCATGCATACAGTGAAGACTCACCAACAAAGGTGAAATTAGAAATTTCAAAATGGGAAACATAACTGAAAGAGAAGGCAAGGGGGGAGCCAAACCAAGTGGAGGAATGGGAACCACTAGCAATGGACTACAAAAATACTAGATGTAGGATAACCCTTTTTAAATAGGTCATCCAAACTTATTAGATTATGAAAAGCCTACTGGTGAAAGCTATGAAAGAAATGAAACAATTGAGGGAATTGTCTCACCAGCAACGCCATAAGCAACCCCAGGAAGAGGAGTCAAGCCTATCTGTAATTCAGGAGGAAATACAGTCAGTCCAAGTGCAACTCTTCCACCATAATATTCATCTAGAATGCATGGAGAAGAAATTGCAGAGTGTGCAGTAGCTAGAGATGTCGGGATCGAGTGCTAAGGACTCGACCTCGGTAGAGTCATCAGATGATTAACCTCAGCAAGTGATGGAGTTCTAGAAAATTCCTGCTATTTTTTTTACTGATTTCGGATAACATTCACATTTATAGTAGTCATAATAGATTGATAGTAGACATGGTAGGTTTCAAAGCTTAGTTGGAGAAGTTCATACTCTTTAAATTTTGGATGGATTATGATGTTAATTGGTGACCAATAGACCTGGTTTCCTATAGGCATGTTGAGGTCATCGGAAACATATTTTGTAACCTGCTTTACATATTATTAATAGAGAGGTGTTTCCAAGTTTACAAAAATAATAATAATGGGATTTTAGTGACACATGGGAAACATAACAACAATGGAAGGAAGTGAAACGATTGATGCAATATTAACAATCTAATAATTATGATAAAAATTTATTGAATTGAAGGTGTATGAAAACAATGAGGATGGATCTATTTAAATGAAAAACAAGTATTTTAGGGAGCATAAAGTATTCAATAGGTGGTTATTAGTTTAGTTAGAAATGGAACTAACAAATAAATGAGCCATCGTGGATTACTATAAGTGAATAGGCCATGGAATTTATGTTTTTCATTTTTCTTAAGAACTATGTAGTTTTCCAAGGATTGTCCACATGACTTTCATGCATATTGTGGCCTTAAGTATATGACATGTGTTAGTTTGACCAAATTAATAACACCATTTGAATTTTACCAATTTTTTCAAAAAAATGTTTCCTCGTAATGTTTTGGGACCATACTACTCAATCAACTAGATAATAGGCCTAATTTGTACCAAAGAATGGTCAGTTGATGATGTATTAGATAAATAACATTTTTTTGTCAAATTTAAATGAAAGTGATGTGATAACAACCTTCACACAGAGAAAAATAATTGATGTCGTAACAAGTTCCGCATGGAGAAAAATAAGTGAAGTATAACTTCTGCAAAGGGAATGTTGGTACACCACATTACGAGAGGTGTTTTTTAAGGAAAAGCCTAATAGAATGATGCATATATTATAAATTATACAATATTGTCATTTTTATAATAATGTCAATACACCATGGCATGAGACACACTCTGAAATAGAACCCTAATTTACAGATTTAATGATTATAAAGGGCACACTATGCTAAACTTTAGGAAGAAATGTAACCTATAGAAATGTTAAAATAGTAAAATCATATCAATGAGAAATATATAAATTTTAGCTAATTAGAAAAAAGAATAATGGTGCATTATATTTTGTTCTAGGAATCACTTGGGGTGTTTAATAATGGTTTGGGTTCAAGTCCCAATGTTAATTAATGTTCCCATACCAATCATATTCCATACTAGGTGGGAGTATTGCAAGATATTGATATCCCCTGAATGTAGGTAGGACAAATATGTAATGTGTAGTTTTCTAATCATCATTGTTAAAAAATAATGAAGAGAAACTACTTTCGACTAATTAAAATTCATCCAAAGGATGAATCATATCATAGTTCTCATGGTTTCTGATACATAATAATGCATTTTAGAAAATAATATATTGTGAAAAAAAAGTAAATCCTCATGTACCGTTTACATTGAAATGGATAGCTGGCACAATGTACCAAGTCTTGTGATCACTTACACATCACAAAAATAAACATTTGTTTAGGTCAGTTATTATTGTTTTCCTAAAAAATAAAGTAAAGGAGTAAAAGTTTCAATAAAATAAATCCTATGCTTAAGCCTATTGTTATAGCACCAATGAAGAACTCACTCTTCCTCCTTGTTATTCTAAAATATTGAGATCATATTAATTTATTGAATTTATTGACAATTGGTTCCTCATAAGGGAAAATATAAATCATAATGTTTCCTACTTTACAAGTGCTTAATGCATTCTATTTTATAACTTAAGAAATAACCATTATTAATTTCAATATTCAAGCTAGCCGTTACGGTTTTTAATTAAATTATTAAATTAATAGAACTAACCGTTATGGATTTCAAAGTCAAATTAGTTGTTATTTTAACGGTTTTCTTTGCCTTTCCTACATCTATTTAAACTCAACGATTGATTTGATCTCTCACCTAGTCCTGATGATGAACCACACTGGTTGGTTCGAAATGCGTCGACTTTGTTCATTATAATGTGATTATTACCGAAAGGTTTCTTCATATTATTGATGGATCACAGAAGCCAAAAATCTATTAATCATTTAAATCTATCATTGAAAATAAAGTATATTTTAATTTTTTCTTGCAAAATTCATGTTCTTAAATTAGGCATCAACTTGTGCATTCAATTTCCACCTTGACTTTCAATTTGCTAGCCTACAACATTTCTCTCAACCTTTCAAAATTTTGTGTTTGGAAATGATTTGGTGAACAAATTTGTAAGTTGGTAAATAGATTTACAAAACTACAAGTCAAATTGGCCATCTCTATAAGTTATCTAATAATGTGATGATATATATCTATTTATTTAGCATAGAAATGTATAGTGTATTTTTTTCATTGTGGCATTGATATTTTTTCCATAAGCTATTGTAGAAATCGTACTTTTTTCTTGCATTATATTTGTGCATACTTGCATTAATAAGACTCGTTGACATGTTGTCAACTTTTCTGTGATTCATCTATCCCCTCTATTCACAAAGAAACTATTGACTAGTTCTTTCCAAACCATGAAATAACTCTTGATACGACATTGAAAACATACTATGTAATACTTTTATGATCATCAATGGACCCTACCTAATAACTCTTTGTTGATTATTTATTTCCAAACCATGAAATAAATCTTGATCCGACATTGAAACATACTTTGCAATACATTTATGATCATAAAATCAACCTACCTAATAAATATTTTTATATCGAACCAAATTGCAACCTTTATAAGAAGTGTGCAAAGTACCATAATTGAATTTAGCATAGATGTAATACCTCATTAATATCTTCATTACATGTAAGTGTGTTTCACTTTGATAATACTTAAACCTTGAAGCCAAAATAACAACATAAATTATATAATTTTAGTTGCAAAGAAGTAAATAAGAGCTTTCATTAGGCTGCTATAAACTATAGAATCAACTTTTTTTATTTTATAATTCCTAACTAATTTCTTACACAAGCTCAAAGGCATGCTAACTCAATTACAATTTGTCTCTTTGAATTGAAAAAATTCCACCACTCGATTAGCTAACCTTAATGTGAAGGAAATATTGCATCAACCTTATGTAAGTGGTCTCAAACTCACTTTTCATTACTAATATAAAAAAAATCCTGAAATAACATGTTATTTTGTTTGAATATTTCCAAACCCATCACAATGAGTTTTTAGATCCAATGTTTTGAACGAGCAAGTGTGGCTCTTCATAAATATCTTACTAACATTCCATCGATCACCTCTGTTAATATTTCCTATATGTTTCTCAATCTCAATGGCTTCTCTGAATTTCCTATGATGGTAGTGACCAATCTTGGCAAGGATTTTGAAGTCCTCAATGGAAATGTGGTGCTTAGTTTTCACTCAGTGCTCCACTAGAGTAGAAGAATGAGACTGGAAATGTTTGATTTGAGGACCATGCTCTCGAATTCTTAGCTTGATCGAATGACTAGTCTCACCCACAGATGGGGCCCCACACAAGCAAGGGATTAATTACACTTGCTAGCTTGAAATGTCAATTATTAAAACTTCGTGTGATAGATTTTAAAATATCCAAAAAAAAAATATTCACTTCACAAAATCATTAACTCTAAAACATGCTATATCTAATATAAATCAAGTCATCTACATATAATCATACAAAAAATTATTCATTATTATGATTATTAGATTTGAAATAAATAATTGGAACATCTAGACATCTATTTAAGCCATTTTTATAAAGGTGTTAATATATTCTAAAATATATAAGTCCTTGGTGTTTTCTTAAGTATATAAATATCCCTTATGAGCAAATAAATTCCATGTCCTTGACCTACAAATTCATAACCTAGCCATTTCTCCACAAGGACATCCTCTTCCGAGAATCATTCAAAAATATTGTTCATTTGAAATATAATTTAAAATATTTTTATTTAAACTGAGGTGATAAAACCAAAATATACCTTATACATATAATTATCCACATCTAATTATATGCACACCTCTAAAAATTTTCATTATGTTTCTATACAGCCTTAAATTTCTTTGGAATTTGTTAAAAGCTTATGATACAACTTTAAGAAGTGATTTAAACATGCACTTCTGCTACAATCATCAATAAAGGTAATGAAATACCTACACTTTAATAGAATTTGTTTCCCTTATGATACATATTCCTTTTCATTGAATCAAGAGGTTCCTTAGTCATCCATGCTATTTTGATTGAGATAATGTCTTTTCCCATCGCATGAAATTTTTCCCTTTTAAAATATTCACTTTAGAATGAGATAATTCATATAATGTGCGTAATAGCATATGATTCCCTATTATATGGTTTTAATATTAAATATATAAAATACAAAAATCTTTTAAAGGTTCCCCAACAACAACATTGCAAGTCAAAAATACAAAATGGGAGTCCTCTTTTTATCTTTTATGGAATAGCTATAAATATACATATTTAAGATATTTTAATCATACATTCAAACTCATAGTATCTATGTGTTCAATAATAATGGTGATGAATATTTGATTTAACATAGTGTCAGTTACCTATAGTATAGTTGCTACAACTCCTACTTCAATCTCTTCTAAAATTTCTTCCTCGACCCTTATATTTTTTGAAATTAATTTTGGATTAACCAATGAGATCAATTTCTTAGTACGTTTTCATGAAAAATTTCTTCGTTTATTATTGGAAGAATTACTTTGATGGTGAAATGGAATAGGAGGTTGGTGACATGGTTGTGTTAGGGGATGATGGGTGAATTCTAGTGGAACAGTAGCATTCATGTACGATGCAGCATCATGTAAGTTGCTATGTTAGCAAGATGATGTTTTATATAAGAAAATTAATTTGGAGTCAAAATCTTGGTTTGTCCATAATAGGAGCAGAGAAACACAAACTAGAATGAAATTTCAAGCACCAAGACGCCACTATCCGATTCTTCCTCAATAATTAATAAATGGTAAAGTAAATGTTTTTGAAGAATAGAGTGAAAATGTTTGATAAAGGTTTTATTATTGATCAAATTTCTACAGTAAGATGAAAAAATAGAGATGAATATACTTTATTGGGATTTTTTTTTTACTGATAAAGGGTTTGGTGTGGAGGTGCCAAAATAGGAGAAAATCCACTATTCATGGCCATTTTTTGGGGAAAGGGACAAAAGATCAAAAACATGGAAATATTCATTTACATGAAACTTCACTTCCTCATCAAAGTCAAAAACATGGAAATATTCATTTACATGAAACTTCACTTCCTCATCAATGTAAATAATTTGTTCTTAGTGAAGCTTTACTACAATATTCACTTTGGAAGATAACATTTTGTTAAAAATTCTTATGCCTATAAAAAAAAATTAAAAAGGAAAACTTAGACAGCTTTAGATTTGTACAAAATTTTCCTCAAGTATTAGATCTCTAACTTGAAAGTTTATTTTTACTCACTATTATCATTGCTATCAAAACCTAATATAAAAAATCTATGGGTCCTTTACATATATTCTTTTCAAAGTGGAAGAATGTGGTATATGAAGTAAATTGCACTAGAATATTAAAAGCGTAAAAAAAGGTAAATTTAAAATGAAGAGATAAAAATTTCATCTCATAATCAAAATGAGCATGGGTAAAATTAATGGAAATCTAATTCATATGGGATTATGTTTAAAGTCTCGAAAATTGGAATAATGCATTAGTCTTCTTCATAAATGGAGATGTAAAAGAACATGCAGCGTACCAAATGAAAGAATAATAATAACTTAGGAGAAAAATAATAATATAAATAGCCAACTACTAAAGAGTCTAAACCAATTAATAACAAAATAGGGATGCAATAGGGTTAAGTCATGAAGAGAAATGTAGACGTCATGCAAGGTAGGATAACTACAAAATATCGAGGGATTGAAAGAGTGATAATAGAACCTATAAACAACATCACAAATGTTCATGTAGCTAGGAATTCATATCCATTTATAGAATCATAAATAAGTCTACAAATGTCCCTTATTAAAGTCATTCTAGGAGAAAGAATGAATCATAAATTTTTCAATTGGGTTTCATAAAACTAGAATCACCAACTTTTAATGGAGAGAATAAGAATGGAAAATTTTCTAATACTTGGCTTCTTGTAGTTATAAAGCACCTTTAGCAACATAATTATTTTTCCAATTCAGAAGAAAGTAGTTCCACCATTCATATTCAAGGAAACGATTCTATGTGGCAAGACGAACTGAAGTAATTCAATCATATTAATGAAAATATGGTCTCTTGGACACATTTCATTTGAAGTGGAAGAAACTCAAAAAGTAATGCTTGGTATAGCTATCCATTGGGACCTAAAGAAAAATAAATGAGGTTGTTGGGAGTTTTCCCATAGATATTCCAGGAGTAAACACGTCATAATAGTGATATCTTATTATATCTTATTTGAATTATATTTGTTGGAATGCAATCACGCTCCATTAGGTTGTCATAACAATACATTTTAATGTCTTGATGAAGAATGAAAATAAATCTTAGTGAAAGGGATTCTAAAACCAATTTCAATAAGAGAGATTCCATCTTTATAGATGAAGAGATGCTTCAAAAAAGAATTCCAATTATTTTCAACTGCTGTGGAATATTTGGCAAAAAGAAAGAGTCCAAGTATTGAATATTTTTCAGTGAGGCAAGACTATGTGGATGTATTTGGAGTAGTTCCAAGGTTGTGAGAAAAGATAAGTAGAATTTTCTATTTATTTCATGCATACCCTAGATTGGAAACATCCTTACAAAATGAACACACTGGAATTAAAGGAGTTACAAATGCATCTCAAAGGGTTTTCTAAACAAGGGGTACATACAACCAAGTGTCTCATCTTGGAAATAACTAATACTATTTGTGAATGAGAAGGATGAAACCTTAAGGATAAAAATTAATTTCAGACACACTTTAAAGTTACAGTAAATAAAAAATACCCTCTTTTTAGGATTAATGATCTTTTCGATCAAATAAAAGAAACTTCCAAGATAGACCTAAAATCAAGATATGATTAATTACAAATTATAGATGAAAATATTGATAAGATAGGTACTAGAAGTAGGTATAGGTAGCATGAGTTTGTAATGGTTCCATTTGGATTGGAAAATGAACCAATTCTTTTATGTGATTGATGAATGGCATATTTAGGAATTATTTGAATAGGTTTATGATAATATTTTTTGAGGAAATAATTAACTATTAAAAGTAAAAATAAAAACATGAGAAACACTTGAAGATGGTGATAAAAATATTGGGGGGGACATAAATTATATGCATTGATAAGATATTGATAAGAAATTTTTGATTCTATAAAAATCATATTCACTATTTGTGTCATAATCATATAAAAGTAAAGTATAGTATTAGATCTACATAATTTTGTGACACTCAAATAACTGAAAACATCAAAGAATATCATAGAATTAAGATATTTTATAGACCCCGTAGAAAAAATAATAGGTTTGTAGAATTTTTTTCCAAGATTTCACATCCCATCACTTCTTTGCAAAATAAGAGGTTTAGAGTCGAATGGACTTCTAAGTGTGAAGAAACTTTCTATATTTTAATGTAATTATTAACTAGTGGACCAAGTTTAAAGATTGTAGATACAAATAAGTACTTTCTCATGTGTATGGAAGCATGAGAAGAGCGACTTGGTGGATACCATAACCAAAATGGGTATGTATTGTTTACGAAACTAGGAATGTAAAGACCCTATAACACTACATTTTTTTATTTTTTAAAGAAATGCATTTAAATGAGAGTCAACTACTTTATGTCGAGATAAATATAAGTTATTTATTGTAACCTATCCTTCTCAGTTATCAAATTGAAGGAGTCACATTAAATATTGTCACTTTTGCTTTATTAAAGGGACTAATCCATATTACTTTCTTTCATGGAGATTGTATTTCTAAATTCTAACTTAACAATGTATTGCATTACCCACTTCGTTGTATACATATAAATATGCATGTTTCATACCTATAAAAGAGTATGTTATTTCTATATGGGGATACTTGCATGATCTTCTTTATGTGTATCACTTCCCTCATAGAATATCAGCTTATAAATAAATTATTATTCTTATATCGATTTTATATTATTTAATATTGTGTACTCTGATTCGGGCCTTGTGATTAAAAATTTAAAATATGGATATCAAATTTAATGTAATACGCTACATACATGAATATATATAAACACAATAATGGTTCCTTGACTTTGATGTTTCGAAAACAATTACAACTATAGCGTATTTACCACATATTATATATACCCCATCTGCAAATTATAATATTTCATCCTCATAAATTTATGATCATCGATGTGGGATTAATTGTTGCAAATAGTTTTACAGGTCCATCGCATGAAAGTTTTCTATCGATGTTTCAAATCAACAAGTTTGGTTCATTTTTAGGATAAACAAATGTGGGATTAACTATGTTGGAGGCATTCTTTTTATAATATTGGGTGGGAAAACACTATTTGCCCCACCCAATCAGAGAGTTTCCTCATCCCCTTCTAACTAAGTATATGTTGACATTTGGCCACAAAATATTGAGTGATTGAGTTAAAGTCAATTCATCCTTCCATTCCTCGATTTATCAACGAGACTATGAATAGCCTTGATTTCTCCACCGTCCAAGAGATGGGAATTGTGGAGTGTCGCGCAGAGCTTCGATCTAAAGAATCCCTGAATCGAAATTGCTTCAATCTAAATAGAAAGTGTAGGTGTAAATATGTGAATATATGGGTTGCGTGAATGTTCCAATGTGGATGAATTGATCTGGATGTGGAAAGGACCGTTGAAGCCTCCTTGATAGCATCTGCGTTGAAGCTAACTGGTGTACAACGTTGTGTTTTGGAAGTCAAAAGTCAAGAGACAATATTTGATAGCTGCAGAGTTGAGCTGGAGGTGTCGAAAGGCCATTAGCTCTAAAGTGATAGTGAAATTGCAGGTTGCTAGTTGTGGACGTTGCAGAGTGAGAACCATGAGACTATTATTGTGGTTGAAAAGCACTATTTATCAATTAAAGCCACCAATTGAGAAGGGAAATCAATTGGTTGCGCTGATTGGTGAGGGTGGAACCACCATTTTGCTTCTCCATGAGAGAGTTCCGAATTGACGACTTCTACGCACTTTTTGAATCTGTTGTGGTTGTCGTACTCTGTAAAATTGTGAAGACTTTTCATGAGGTGTGTCTCTGCGCTCAGGAAACTTTGGCATATTTTCAGACATTTTGGTTAAGTGACATCTGAGAAAAGTCAATTGGAAATGGAGAATCAATCTGAATATACATTTTCGACTCTGGAGATAGTTGATGGCTCTTGATAATTTTAGTGCTTGAGAGAAAAGGAGATCTCAGAATCCAAATTGAAAGGAGACCAGGTATCCTTTACCAGCTGCGCATAGCTTTCTTCGTTTAGGTAAGACAAATTAAATTTAAATGGATTGTCGGGTTTCCAGTTTCCTCTCTTTAAGTCTAATATAATTTATGTGAGAATAATCTAGATTAATGCAGAAATAGATTTGGTTATGAGTTGTTGAACGAGAGATTTTATTTAGAATTTAGTTCCACCTATTTAGGTTTGTTGCCTCCAATTCAGGGAGATTACGTGAGTGCCCTATACTATAAAAATGTAATGTAATCGTGAAGTGAAAGTCAATTATTCAGTGAGCTTTGTCTCATGATTCTTTGTCTGTTGTGTTGTCTTTTGTTTTATTATGGTATCAGAGCGCTACGTTGTTTGAGTGTTGCGTCGTGTGTAAGGAAGACATGCTGCATCTTTTCTAAATTGATAAAGCTCACGCTGTGTATTTAATTAAATCTCTACTTTGGAAAATCTCTGGTTCCAGCTGAGATTCCACACTGGCCCTTTACTGTCATGAGTGATAATTACCCCATTGACTGCGTCCAGCCACTGCTGCGCTAACCGATTTCAACCGTGGACCCTCCATTTCAGCTCAACGCTTGACAGAACTACACAACAGCGTGAAGCTAAGAACTCCGTGAAGTGTGAAGTGAGATATAGCCCGCTCCAATCCGGGCCTCTAAGTCATATTATTTGCTGTGACATGGATTTGTTGCTGTGATATGATAGATATCTGCATTGAAATCTTATTTTTTTCCAATTCGATGAGCAGGTGAAATTGTGAGAGACTGTTATTTTTTTCCATTGCATTCAGCGTGCAATCCTTCGAGCTCACTTATGAGCAATGTATGCTATATTGGTAGTGTATGCATTTTGTAGCGCATGCATATTTGTCAAAGATTTGTCATAGCAAGCTTTACATCAAACTTTCATCTGAAGATTAAAACCTTGGATGGATTATGCTTTCAAGAAAATGAACATTTGAAGAAAATCAATTAATGTGAAATTTTCCTGTGTGTGGACAGTTGAGAGTAGTAATTATTACAGTAAATTGATTTCTTGCATTTGTAATTTAATCTGATCATTGCTGTTGAAATGGCTAATCCTCTTGCCGATTCATATTTAAATGAATCCACCAAACTTGATGGTGAAAACTATGTCAATTGGAAATTTAAGCTGGTCACCGTTCTTGAGGCATACAATCTCTTGACGATTGTTAAAGGTGACGAGCCCAAGCCTACTACTGCTGTTGCAATTACAAATTGGGATAAGCGAGAAATGAAAGAGAAAGTGATATTACGCATGTCTCTGAAGGACAATATCATTCCTCATATTCGGGACTGTCAATCTTCAAAGGCAACATGGGACACTCTCAAAGGTTTGTATGAAACTACTGTAGAAATTTGCTGAATAATGATTAATTATCCACCGAGACTATCTTGGTCACATACTATTTGAACTTCATACACAACACATAATCTCTTCCACTCTCATATCAACTCAGATCATCACACATGCGGAAATAAAATCAAGCGATAACACATCAAATCATCATACACATTAACACAGTATGTATGGGGAAAGCTTATAGCTGAAAACCCCGCAGCTATTGTGTATATTATAATGGAGAAATCAAGTAACAAACTCAGTACAATACTCCTCACAAGTACTCGGTACTTTCTCATACAATTACCCACAATCTAGCTCAGTTTTGAACAGGTTACTGGTTCAAAACTCACCGCCAATTGCCTCGCCTCTATTGCGTGTTTCAATGCTATGGGATGGCCTCTTTATATAGATAAACCACCAGCCTGAACTGCGCAATCCTCATGGGCTTACTCCACCTATCTGTGTGTTGCATGAAAGTATCAACTGCTCATCGCCAATCAAAATCAGATCATCTACATATAGTACGATGATCAACAGCTTCCCCTCCACCATAATCTGGTACAGGTTTGGATACGCCTCACTCTTGGAGAATCCAAGCCCGATGAAGTAGCTGTCTATCCGAGTGTACCAAGCACGAGGTGCTTGCTTCAGCCCGTACAGTGCTCTCTTGAGTCGGCACACATGCGACTCACTGCTGAAGATCTCAAAACCTTCAGGCTGCTCTATGTACACCTCCTCCTCAATAATTCCATTGAGGAACACAGTCTTCACATCCATCTGATGAATGTGCCACCCCATCTGCGCTGAGAGAGAAAGGATCGTCTGTATGGAAGAGTACCTTGCGACAGGTGCAAAAGTCTCCTCATAGTCAATCCCCTCGATCTGTGAAAAACCACGGGCGACAAATCTCGCCTTGTACTTCTCCACACTCCCGTCAGCCGCCTGCTTCACTTTGTAGATCCATCGCGAACCCACCACTGATTTTCCCACCGGTCTTGGGACAATCTCCCATGCACTGTTCCTGACGATCAAATCATATTCTTCGATCATGGCATCAACCCATGCGGGTTCCTCCACAGCTTCCTCAAAAGAGGATGGCTCCGTCACAACACATTGACTCACAAGAGACATGTATCCAGTGTACCGATCCGGTGACTGTCTCTGTCTGCGCTGTGCTGTAGGTGGTCCTACAACCTTCTCTGCATCCCGAGCCAGTCGCTCAGCTTCTGTAGTGCGCATGCGCCCTCCGATGGTTGGCGCTGCCTGGGTGGTTTCTTCCACCTCCTGAACCTCCTCTTGTGGCTGATCCACATCCGGAAGCTCCTCCTTAGGAACTAACAGCTCCTCATCTGCATGCAAGTGTAGCTCCCTCTCAAGCGAACACTGCATGGCTTTCTCCTCCCGAAATTTTATATCCCGTCGCACAACAGTCTTGCGACTGTCTGGCACATACACCCGATAGTTGTGAGGTGTATCAGTGTACCCCACAAATATTCCAACCTCAGCAGTTGGATCTAGCTTCCTTCTCGCATCCTTCGTCACATGCATGTAGACAAGAGAACCAAAAATCCGCAAATGGGAAATATCAGGCCTCTTGCCAGAATAAGCCTCCTCTGGTGTACTCATGCCAAGAACCTTGTGAGGACAACGATTCTGCACATACACTGCTGTATTGCATGCCTCAGCCCACAAGTGAAGGGGTAGGCCCTGATCATGCAACATCGCCCGTGCAGCACCCACGATCGTTCTGTTCTTCCGCTCAGCCACCCCGTTCTGCTGTGGGTTATGGGGTGCGATGAGCCTCTCCGAATCCCTTCTGCGCTGCAGAACTCCTTGAATTCAGCCGAGATGAATTCACCACCGTTATCACTCCTTAGAGCAATCACCTTCTTCCCCGACTCCTTCTCGACCAGTGCTTTAAACTCACAGAACTTCGCGAATGTATCGCTTTTCTTCTGCATGAAGAAGATCCAGCACTTTCGAGAGAAATCATCAACAAAGATCACATAATACTTGTGCTTTGCTGTCGAAGCAACTGAGAAAGGACCACACACGTCTGTGTGAAATCTCTCAAGGATCGTCGTGGCGCGACTATCCTTCTCGTGAAAGGTGGCTTTCACATACTTCCCTAAAGTACACCCCTTGCACTGATCTGACTGCGCAAGGGTGCCCTTAGGAAGTCCAGTAGAAATCTGCTGCAGAACCTTCAAAGCTCCATGGTGAAGATGGCCCAATCTCCTGTGCCATAGTTCGCCCTCATCATCCCGGCTCACCACTTCTCCCGCCTTGCATGCCATAGCTGCGCAGTCATCTACCTGCAACTGATAAAGGTTCTTAGTTCGAACCCCTATCTTCCGGGTCTCTCCAGTAGTCTTACTGCGCAGGAAGGCTTTTCCTTCGCTGAAGACCACATCATACCCCTTATCCTCCAACATCACCATAGAGATCAAGTTCTTCTTCAATCCAGGTACATGCATGACATCCCTCAATACAAAGGGTTTACCAGACTCCCTCTGAAAGGATATGGTACCGATACCAATCGCACTGTATCTACCATCATCGCCCATCTCGATGTGCACACCCAAATCTTTGTCCTCCAGATCTGAGAACAAATCCCGATCTCCCGTCATATGAAATGACGCACCGCTGTCCAAGAACCATACCGATCCCATCACACTTGAAACCAAGCATGCGATCGGTGAAAAGTCAAGCTCGAACTGTGAAGCCAAAGCTTCTCCATCTGCAGATCTTCCCGCTTGCTTGTTCTTCTTCTTCTTTTGACAATTGGTAGCATAATGTCCGTGATCATGGCAGTGAAAACACTTCACTTTCGCCATATCCTGCTTCTTGCCCTTTGCACCAGAATGAGAGGTTTTCTTACCCTTCCCTTTCTTTGCTTTGGCCACCAAAGCGTAGTTTTCTTCATCAGCTCCCTTTGATGAAGATCCATCTCAAGTAGTCCTCCTTATCTCCTCCTGCATGAGATCCGCCCAAAGGCGCTCCCATCTCGACAGCTTCTCCTGACCATTGACACTATCTTGATATGAGTGCCAAGCCTTCGGAAGACCAAGGAGAGCCAGGTCGACCATGTCCTCTTCATCGACAGTCACCCCCACACTTCCTAGCTCATCTCTGCACTGAGTGAACTTCGTGAGGTATTTGGCGATACTGTCACCTTTCTCCATCTTGATGTTCCTGAGCTTATCTTTGAGCGCCAGCTTCCTTTGGTCACTCTTACTCTAGAATAGATCCGTCAAAGCTTTCCACATTAAATATGGAGTAGCCTTTCCATGCAGGCTGGATACAATATGATCCTTGACGCCCTCCAACAGGATCCTTCGACACTTCGCCATCTTCTTTTGCCATGCATCGACTTCAGCTGCATCAGTGGGCTTTTGGACATTCGTATCTACGAACTCCTTCAGACCATTATCTTCTAATACTGCCTCCATGCTATCCTTCCATGCAACATAATTCGAACTGCCTTCAAGAGCATATTCGAGTCGCAAACCGTTGAAAGACATTTTCAACACTGGCACCAAGAAAACAAAACTGCTGCAAAATTTCGAATTCCACCTCAAAGCTCAGCCGCTCTAGATCTGTGAGAACAAATTATTTCTAGCACGGAGATTGACTGCAAGGGGCATTTACCAGACCTTTCACTTTCCGAAGAAAGATGAATCTGGAGGCTACCTGGCCCGCATGCAGACTCTGTCTACCGAAATAAGTTTGTAATCACTGTGATGATCAATCTCTGCTTCAATAGCTCTGATACCATGTAGAAATTTGCTGAATAATAATTAATTATCCACCGAGACTATCCTCGTCACATACTATTTGAACTTCATACACAACACATAATCTCTTCCACTCAACCAACTCAGATCATCACACATGCGGAAATAAAATCAAGCGATAACACATCAAATCATCATACACATTAACACAGTATGTATGGGGAAAGCTTATAGCTGAAAACCCCGTAGCTATTGTGTATATTATAATGGAGAAATCAAGTAACAAACTCAATACAATACTCCTCACAAGTACTCAGTACTTTCTCATGAAGTTACTCACAATCTAGCTCAGTTTTGAACAGGTTACTGGTTCAAAACTCACCGCCAATTGCCTTGCCTCTATTGCGTGTTTCAATGCTATGGGATGGCCTCTTTATATAGATAAACCACCAGCCTGAACTGCGCAATCCTCATGGCTTACTCCACCTATCTGTGTGTTGCAAATAGCAACAATATAGTCACAACTGATAGCTAACTCCACCCTTTCATCTACCTCTTTCACTGGTCTCCACTGAACTGATCATGCACTGTAGTGAACTGATGTGTTCTTGAGTTGAATAATGAGTTACTAATTAATGAATTAAATAACATTTAATTCACTCCACTCATAACTAATTGATTAGCTAGTTAAACTAATCTCAACTAGTTCAACTAAAATAAACAGAACACAACTCCACTATCTGTCTCATTAACTCCTCCAAACTTTTGCCACTGAAGTCCAACTAAAGTCAACCATGCATGATGCCATCAAACCCTTGGGAACCACGTGATTCCTCTGTCAGATGCATGAGCCACTTCTGTAGCTCGAACTGAAGTGCTCCAAGAGAGTAACCTGCTGTTTATAGTCTAAATATTATTAAGGGTAAATAATATTTGACTTCCCTGTTTTAAGGAGAGGCAGTCTAAAAATAGACTTCGACCTCTTTGACCTAAAAATAGAGTCTCATCTATTTTTACCAACATGACACATACTTCAAGAATCTCAAACTGGAATCCCCGAACCATGCTCCATATGTCTAAAAATAGACATAGTCTAAAAATAGATTTTGCACCAGAATTTGCCTGCGGGCCCACTTAGTGAAGGCGACATCATTTCACTAAGCTCCATCGTCTTGCTGCATTTTCAACACTCCCTCTCAGCAAGATATGGATTATCTGCAACCCCTATCCTGCCTCTGTGGAATTCGAACTTGCTCCTGGTGAGCGCCTTCGTCAGGATGTCGGCATCCTGATTCTCCGCTGAACACAATCTCTGATATGATGGTACCTGATGTCGATGTGTTTGGACCTATCATGAAATACTGGATTGGCCGAGAGTTTAATGCAACTCTGTTTATCACAGTAGATCACTGTAGGCTCCAAATGCAACCTGAACAATCCTACGAGGATCTTCCTCATCCAAATAGCCTCGCATGCAGCCAAGCTAGCTGCCATGTACTCGGCCTCTGCTGAACTGAGTGCCACGGATCTCTGCTTCCTGCTGTACCAGGAAACTGCTGTCGACCCAATGCTGAAAACTTCTCCAGAAGTGCTCTTCCGGTCCGTTGGACTCCCTGCCCAATCTGCATCAGTGAAGCCAGAAAGCTTCGCTCCATCCTCCTGTCTGTACCATAGACCATATCCCGATGTGCCTCTAATATAGCGCAATACATGCTTGCCTGCCTTCCAAAAGAGCTTTGTAGGCTTAACCATAGCTTGTGAAAGCTGGTTAACTGCATAGCATATATCGGGTCGTGTATTGACCAGATACATAAGCGACCCCACCAACTGTCGATAGACAGTGGCATCCACTACCTCCGCTGAAGCAGCATCCTCCTTCCTCCAACCACCAGGAAGAGGAGTGTCAACAGGCTTGCAGCCTTGCATGTTGAACCTCTCCAGAATCTCCCGGGCATACTTTCCCTGAGAAACAAACAGTCCTCCACTGCGCTACCAAATCTCCAATCCCAGGAAATAATGAAGGATGCCCAAGTCCTTCATCTCAAACTCTCGTGCAAGATCCTCCTTGCATGAAAGTATCAACTGCTCATCGCCGGTCAAAATCAGATCATCTACATATAGTACGATGATCAACAGCTTCCCCTCCACCACAATCTGGTACAGGTTTGGATCTGCCTCACCTTGGAGAATCCAAGCCCTGTGAAGTAGCTGTCTATCCGAGTGTACCAAGCACGAGGTGCTTGCTTCAGCCCATACAGTGCTCTCTTGAGTCGGCACACATGCGACTCACTGCTGAAGATCTCAAAACCTTCAGGCTGCTCTATGTACACCTCTTCCTCAATAACCCCATTGAGGAACGCAGTCTTCACATCCATCTGATGAATGTGCCACCCCATTTGCGCTGAGAGAGCAAGGATCGTCCGTATGGAAGAGTACCTTGCGACAGGTGCAAAAGTCTCCTCATAGTCAATCCCCTCGATCTGTGAGAAGCCACGGGCGACAAATCTCGCCTTGTACTTCTCCACACTCCAGTCAGCCGCCTGCTTCACTTTGTAGATCCATCGCGAACCTACAACTGATTTCCCAACCGGTCTTGGGACAATCTCCCATGCACTGTTCCTGATGATCGAATCATATTCTTCGATCATGGCATCAACCCATGCGGGTTCCTCCACAGTTTCCTCAAAAGAGGATGGCTCTGTCACAACACATTGACTCATAAGAGCCATGTATCCAGTGTACCGATCCGGTGACTGTCTCTGTCTGCGCTGTGCTGTAGGTGGTCCTACAACCTTCTTTGCATCCCGAGCCAGTCGCTCAGCTTCTGTAGTGCGCATGCGCCCTCTGATGGTTGGCGCTGCCTGGGTGGTTTCTTCCACCTCCCGAACCTCCTCTTGTGGCTGATCCACATCCGGAAGCTCCTCCTTAGGAACTAACAGCTCCTCATCTGCATGCAAGTGTAGCTCCCTCTCAAGCGAACACCGCATGGCTTTCTCCTCCTGAAATTTTATATCCCGTCGCACAACAGTCTTGCGACTGTCTGGCACATACACCCGATAGTTGTGAGGTGTATCAGTGTACCCCACAAATATTCCAACTTCAGCAGTTGGATCCAGCTTCCTTCTTGCATCCTTCGTCACATGCATGTAGACAGAAGATCCGAAAATCCGCAAATGGGAAATATCAGGCCTCTTGCCAGAATAAGCCTCCTCTGGTGTACTCATGCCAAGAACCTTGTGAGGACAACGGTTCTGCACATACACTGCTGTATTGCATGCCTCAGCCCACAAGTGAAGGGGTAGGCTCTGATCATGCAACATCACCCGTGCAGCACCCACGATCGTTCTGTTCTTCCCCTCAGCCACCCCGTTCTGCTGTGGGTTATGGGGTGCATGAGCTCTCTCCGAATCCCTTCTGCGCTGCAGAACCTTGAATTTAGCCGAGATGAATTCACCACCGTTATCACTCCTTAGAGCAATCACCTTCTTCCCCGACTCCTTCTCGACCAGTGCTTTAAACTCACAGAACTTCGCGAATGTATCGCTCCTCTTCTGCATGAAGAAGATCCAGCACTTTCGAGAGAAATCATCAACAAAGATCACATAATACTTGTGCTTTGCTGTCGAAGCAACTGAGAAAGGACCACACACGTTTGTGTGAACTCTCTCAAGGATCGTCGTGGCGCGACTATCCTTCTCGTGAAAGGTGGCTTTCACATACTTCCCTAAAGTACACCCCTTGCACTGATCTGACTGCGCAAGGGTGCCCTTAGGAAGTCCAGTAGAAATCTGCTGCAGAATCTTCAAAGCTCCATGGTGAAGGTAGCCCAATCTCCTGTGCCACAGTTCGCCCTCATCATCCCGGCTCACCACTTCTCCCGCCTTGCATGCCATAGCTGCGCAGCCATCTACCTGCAACTGATAAAGGTTCTTAGTTCAAACCCCTATCTTCCGGGTCTCTCCAGTAGTCTTACTGCGCAGGAAGGCTTTTCCTTCGCTGAAGACCACATCATACCCCTTATCCTCCAACATCGCCACAGAGATCAAGTTCTTCTCCAATCCAGGTACATGCATGACATCCTTCAATACAAAGGGTTTACCAGACTCCCTCTGAAAGGATATGGTACCGATACCAGTCGCACTGTATCTACCATCATCGCCCATCTTGATGTGCACACCCAAATCTTTGTCCTCCAGATCTGAGAACAAATCCCGATCTCCCATCATATGAAATGACGCACCGCTGTCCAAGAACCACACCGATCCCATCACACTTGAAACCAAGCATGCGATCAGTGAAAAGTCAAGCTCGAACTGTGAAGCCAAAGCCTCTCCATCTGCAGATCTTCCCGCTTGCTTGTTATTCTTCTTCTTTGGACAATTGGTAGCATAATGTCCGTGATCATGGCAGTGAAAACACTTCACTTTTGCCATATCCTGCTTCTTTCCCTTTGCACCAAAATGAGAGGTTTTCTTACCCTTCCCCTTCTTTGCTTTGGCCACCAAAGCGCAATTTTCTTCATCAGCTCCCTTTGATGAAGATCCATCTCGAGTAGTCCTCCTTATCTCCTCCTGCATGAGATCCGCCCAAAGGCGCTCCCATCCCGGCAGCTTCTCCCGACCATTGACATTATCTTGATATGAGTGCCAAGCCTTCGGAAGACCAAGGAGAGCTAGGTCGACCATGTCCTCATCTTCGACAGTCACCCCCACACTTCCCAACTCATCTCTGCATTGAGTCTTCGACACTTCGCCATCTTCTTTTGCCATGCTTCGACTTCAGCAGGATCAGTGGGCTTTTGGACATCCGTATCTACGAACTCCTTCAGACCATTATCTTCTAATACTTCTTCCATGCGATCCTTCCATGCAACATAATTCGAACTGCCTTCAAGAGCATATTCGAGTCGCAAACCGTTGAAAGACATTTTCAACATTGGCACCAAGAAAACAAAACTGCTGCAAAACTTCGAATTCCACCTCAAAGCTCAACCGCTCTAGATCGTGAGAACAAATTATTTCTAGCACAGAGATTGACTGCAAGGGACATTTACCAGACCTTTCACTTTCCGAAGAAAGATGAATCCGGAGGCTACCTGGCCCGCATGCAGACTCTGTCTACCGAAATAAGTTTGTAATCACCGTGATGATCAATCTCTGCTTCAATAGCTCCGATACCATGTAGAAATTTGCTGAATAATGATTAATTATCCACCGAGACTATCCTGATCACATACAATTCGAATTTATATGCAACACATAATCTCTTCTACTCAGATCATCAAACATGCGGAAATAAAATCAAGCGATAACACATCAAATCATCATACACATTAACACAGTATGTATGGGGAAAGCTTATAGCTGAAAACCCCGCAGCTATTGTGTATATTATAATGGAGAAATAAAGTAACAAACTCAGTACAATACTCCTCAC
Source organism: Pinus albicaulis (assembly GCA_034641835.2). Classification (NCBI taxonomy): domain Eukaryota; kingdom Viridiplantae; phylum Streptophyta; class Pinopsida; order Pinales; family Pinaceae; genus Pinus; species Pinus albicaulis. The sequence goes on from CM076575.1 coordinate 964,909,903, forward strand.
AAGTACTCGGTACTTTCTCATACAGTTACTCACAATCTAGCTCAGTTTTGAACAGGTTACTGGTTCAAAACTCACCGCCAATTGCCTTGCCTCTATTGCGTGTTTCAATGCTATGGGATGGCCTCTTTATATAGATAAACCACCAGCCTGAACTGCGCAATTCTCATGGGCTTACTCCACCTATCTGTGTGTTTCAAATAGCAATAGTACAGTCACAACTGATAGCTAACTCTACCCTTTCATCTACCTCTTTCACTGGTCTCCACTGAACTGATCATGCACTGTAGTGAACTAATATGTTCTTGAGTTGAATAATGAGTTACTAATTAATGAATTAAATAATATTTAATTCACTCCACTCATAACTAATTTATTAGCTAGTTAAACTAATGTCAATCAGTTCAACTAAAATAAACAGAACACAACTCCACTAGCTGTCTCATTAACTCCTCCAAACTTCTGCCACTGAAGTCCAACTGAAGTCAACCATGCATGATGCCATCAAACCCTTGGGAACCACGTGATTCCTTTGTCAGATGCATGAGCCACTTCTGTAGCTCGAACTGAAGTGCTCCAAGAGAGTAAACTGTTGTTTATAGTCTAAATATTATTAAGGGTAAATAATATTTGACTTCCCTGTTTTAAGGAGAGGCAGTCTAAAAATAGACTTCGACTTCTTTGACCTCAAAAATAGAGTCTCATCTATTTTTACCAACATGACACATACTTCAAGAATCTCAAACTGGAATCCCCGAACCATGCTCCATATGTCTAAAAATAGACATAGTCTAAAAATAGATTTTGCGCCAGAATTTGCCTGCGGGCCCACTTAGTGAAGGCGACTTCATTTCACTAAGCTCCATCATCTTGCTGCATTTTCAACAACTACTAATGAAAGCCACATTTTATTCTTAAAAACAAAGCTACTATCTAACAAAATGGAAGCCAATGAGAGCATTAGCAACTTTTTTTCTAGAATTAAAGACTTAAGTGATAAGCTCGGTGATATTGCTGAAAAAGTGTCTAGTAGCGATTTAGTAATTGTTGCATTGAATGGTTTAGTCCAAGACTATAAAGTCTTTATTTCAGTGCTCTAAGCTAGACCAACGCCTCCTACATTTGATGAATTGGCTGGAATTCTTCTTCAAGAAGAAGAGAGAATTAAATTTTTTGAACTGGAGTCAAATGGTTCTGATTTTGCGTTAATTGCAAGAGGTAAAAGATCATTCCGAGGGAGACCATGGGACAGGAATAAAGGCCATTTTCAAGCAAAGAAGAAAGGTATGACACATCCTCATTCTTATGTTAAGAGAAATATTGAATGTGATTATTGTGGAAAACCTAGACATCTAGCTAAAGATTGCTATAGAAGAAAGAATCATGAATCAAATCAAAGACATAGAAGGCATAATGGAAATTTCATGAACAGAGACACTTCAGTTACTGATGGATTTAAAAATCTTAAGTTGTTTCTTTCTGATGCTGCATTGTCTGCTGAAACTGATGATGAGAATGCTTGGTTCGTAGATTCTGGTGCATCAGCACATATGACTTGTAATAAATAATGGTATGATAAATATTACGAGAAAACTGATGGCACACACATTTACCTAGGAGATAACAAGTCACTTAAAGTCCAAGGCTATGGCATAATAAGTGTGTACTTACCTAATGGACAAATGAGAAAGATTCATGATGTGATGTATGTTCCTGCTATCAAAAATAATTTGATATATGTTTCCACTATCATAGATAATAATTTAAAAGTGGAATTTGGTAAATTGGGGTGTATTGTGAAATATGTTCAGGACCACTATAGGGTTGTTTCTACAGGTACCAGGGTTGGAGGATTGTATAAATTGGATGTGACGATGAAGCGCCATGTTGCATTGACATCCAAAGAAACGTCAACAGCAGAGTTATGGCATCACAGGGATGGGCACCTAAATTACAATGATTTATTGTTGTTGCAAAGAAAAGAAATGGTTGAAGGTCTTCCTATTATGAAGTGTGAAAATTTACCATGTGAAGCTTCTGCACTTGGTAAGCAGCATAGAGAGGAGTTTCTCGTTCATACCGAGAAACGACAATATGATATACCTGAATTAATTCGCACTGATGTTTGTGGACCTATGCAAACTAGGTCACTTGGTGGTGCTTCCTACTTTGTTATTTTTGTTGATGATAGATCTAGGTATACCTGGGTCTATTTCATTCGAAGGAAAAGTGATATATTTGAGTATTTTAAATAATTCTGAACTATGATTGAAAAAAAAACAGGTAAGTATATTAAAACACTCAGATTTGATCAAGGGGGTGAATATAAGTCAGGCGCATTTAACAACTATTGTAAATTTCATGGGATCCAATAACAGTTCACAGTACCTCATACCCCTCAGCAAAATGGTGTTGCTGAGAGATGGAATAAAGCACTGGTGGAGTGTGCTCATAGTATGCTTCAAGGTAAAAACCTTTCTAATGGTTTTTGGGCAGAAGCAATTAATGTTATTGTTTATTTGAAGAATCGAAGTCCCACTAAGAAATTAGCTTTTCAAACTCCTTTTGAGATTCTTCATGGTTATAAACCTGATGGCAGTCATTTAAGAGTCCTTGGATGTACTTCCTTTGCACATATTCCTAAGGCTAACAGAATAAAGCTTGATTCAAAGTCAATAAAGTGTGTTTTTATTAGGTATTGTACAGATTAGAAAGTATATAAATTGTTTGATCCCAATTCACATAAACTGTTTGCAAGTCGAGATGTGGTGTTTCATGAGAATGCTGATAAAAGTGATACAAATAATGATGCATGGCATATATCTAATGATGATCATGTAAAACTTGATACTTTAGGTTAAACATAAACAAGAACAGGTACAGGTACAGGTTCAAGATTAGAATGAGAGCAGCATGAGCACATCTAGTAGCAGTGATTCATCACGAGAGGAAGATTCACCTCAAAGCCGAAGAATCATGGATAAAACTCCAACAGTTATTGTAGCACCAAGAAGGTTAACCCGACAAACACAGCTTCCTGCAAGGTATAGATATTATGCCTTGATGTATAATATCATGAATGTTATAGAACCAGTTGATTAGGAACAAGCTAAAGAGCATGAACAATGGAGAAATGCTATGAATGATGAATATGCCTCTCTTATGAAAAATCACACATGGGAATTAGTTGAACTCCCTGAAAACAAAGTTCCAATTGGAAGCAAATGGTTGTATAAATCTAAATTTAAAGCAGATGCTAGCATTGATAAATTTAAGGCCAGATTAGTTGCAAAAGGATATGCTCAGCAGGAGGGAATTGATTATGAAGATACTTTTGCACCAGTAGCTAAGTTGAATACAATTAGATTACTGATTTCCTTAGATACAAAACATAATTGGAATATACATCAATTGGATGTCAAATATTCTTTTCTGAATGGTGATTTAAAGGAAGAAGTTTATCTGGTTCACCCTGAAGGGTTTGTCAAACAAGGACAGGAGCATCTATTCTGCAGGTTAAGAAAAGCCTTATATGGTTTGAAACAGGCGTCGAGATCATGGTATGTAAAGATTTATACCTTCTTTCTTCAGAATGGGTTTGTCAAAAGAAAAAATGATCATAACTTGTATGTTAAGAAAGATGAAGAAGGAAATGTTGCTTTAATATCTTTGTATGTGGATGATCTCATTATCACAGGTAGTGCTTACAAGTTAATTTAAGAAAGAAAAATTCAGTTGTCACAGGAATTTGAAATGAAAGATCTGGGTGAATTGCATTACTGTTTAGGAATTGAGGTATGCAGAGAGCCTCGTAAAACATTGATCACTCAAAGCAAATACAAAAAGGAAATTCTTAAAAAGTTCAATATGAGTGATTGCAAAGCTATGTCAACTCCCTTAGAATAGAATGCAAAGTTGTACACAGAAGATGAAACTAAAGAGGCAGATGGAACATTATATCGTCAGTTGGTGGGAAGTCTAAACTATCTCACCACAACTAGACCAAACATTGCATACTCAGTCAGTATCCTTAGTCAATTCATGGCTAAGCTTTCAGGGAATCACTGGAATGCTACAAAGAAAGTTCTCTGATACTTAAAAGGAACAATCAATTTAGGTATTATGTATACTGATGAATCTGATGTTGCACTGACAGATTTTTCTGATTCAGATTGGGCAGGAAATCCAGATGACAGACGATCTACCTCTGGCTATGCATTTCATATAGGATTAGGGGTTGTGTCTTGGAGTAGTAAGAAACAACCAACTGTTTATTTATCATCAACAGAATCTGAGTACAAAGCTTTGACCAATGCCACCTGTGACGTTGTTTGGTTGCAGAGAATTCTTGCAGATCTTGAAGAGGCACAAAGTGGTTCAACATGCATCAATTGTGATAATCAAAGTGCTATCAAATTAGCACATAATCGAATATACCATGCCAGAAAAAAACACGTTGAGCTACAATACCACTTTGTACGAGAGAAGATTGAGTGAAATGAAATTGAATTAGTATTTTGTAATACCAAGGATAATATGGCTGATATCTTTACTAAGCCTCTTGGTAAAATCAAGTTTGAAGTTTTTAGAAGTAAATTAGGTGTTGTAGAAAATCCATTTCTCCATTAAGGGAGGATGTGAGAATAATCTAGATTAATGCTGAAATAGATTTGGTTATGAGTTGTTGAACAAGAGATTTTATTTAGAATTTAGTTCCACCTATTTAGGTTTGTTGCCTCCAATTCAGGGAGATTAGGTGAGTGCCCTATACTATAAAAATAATCGTGAAGTGAAAGTCAATTATTCAGTGATCTTTGTCTCACGATTCTTTGTGTGTTGTGTTGTCTTTTTTTTTTATTAATTTAATGGTGATCTGAATATCTACCTATTCTACTCCATTGATGAAACAAGGGAATATTTCCAACCAATTTTTCTGCTTCATGAAACAGCGAAAGATTGCCAGTCAAATTTTCCGCCAGAAGAAATATGTCAAGGCACTTGGCCACCATCGTATTTCCAGTTTGCCTATTCCTCCATAAAGGTTTATGTTTAATAATTTTAACATGATTGAGATGATTGTCAAAAAATTTCCTGATAAAAAAATCCACCATCAAGTCTGGAAGGGTTTGAGGTCCCCATACTTCTAATGCACTCAATGAAAAATTCATATACTCCGAAGAAACCGCAGGCAACTCGATTAACAAGCTATTCATCAACCAAAGTACCAATTTTACCTGTAACATGCCATTTGAATAACAGCTGAAAAAATGGGCTAGAAATCAAATGCTCTGTAAAAGTAAAGTACCTTTTTTACCAAGAAAATGCAACAGTAAAAATCTTATTGCCACAGAAATTTCAGAGAGCATAACCTTGAACTCTGTGTAACTCTGACCCTTGCCGCCCGCTTATTTTTCTTGGTACTGTATTATATTATAACAAAATATGTCAATGACTTATGTCTCTCTAAGGAATGGTTCATCGGTTGGGTTATAGTGGTGAGTTAACAGGGGTCGATTCTCCTAGTACATGATTTTTCATCTTATTTATGGTGTAGTGTGTTAGCCACACACTAAATGCAGGTAACTTTCATAATTGTAATTTGGGTTTGATTCGCAGAGTGAAACAAGGTTGTATAATTAGTTTTTTTTTTTTCTCCTCAGTTTAATTATTGATATTTGAAAGGTATAACACAATTATTTATCACATATATTTTCAATGGCTAGTTTTTCTTTAATGTACTAGAAGTTGAAAAATAAGATCATTAATAAAATAATGAAAATGATCTCAACATTCTTGTTATCATATTCTTGCATTTAATATAACTACTTCAACTTAAAAAAAACTAAGGTGTGCTTTTAGTGCCTACGTGGAATTCTCCTTAAGACAAATACTATCAATGTCTCAAAGTCATAATGGAAATTTTGTTTCAAAAATATCTTTTATCCGGAACATAAAAAGAAATATCATTTGAAGGTTATGATGTAAATATTATTCTAAATAACTTTAATCTTGTGAAATATGTTATATATTTTATTGGTAAAATTATTGAAATTAATTTTTTTTCATTTTTAATGATTATATTGAAAATGTTATATAATTTATATAGAAGATTTATTCTTATAATACATAACATTATCTAAAAGAATTAAAAAATAATAATACCAAATTTCATATCATCATCATAATCAAAATGATATTTGAAATTAAAATGGACCCTTTCCCTCTAGCCCTATGTCACTCCAGGACCAAAGCAACAAAAGCCATCTATATATTTGCAGCAGAAATTATTGTTTGTGCACGTGAGGCTGAATTGAAAAAACAGAAAGTGCTCGAGGATACAACAAATTAGTTAAGAAAATAAAAAAATATAACTACTTCAACCTAAAAAAAATAAGATGGGCTTTTAGTACCTAGGTAGAATTTTCCTTAAAACAAATACTAGCAATGTCTCAAAGTCATAATGGAAATTTTGTTTCAAAACTATCTTTTATTTGGAACATAAAAACGAATATCATTCCAAGGTTATAATGTAAATATTGTTCTAAATAACTTTAATCTTGTGAAATATGTTATATATTTATTTTATTGGTAAAATTATTGAAATTAATTTGTTTTCATTTTCAATAATTATATTGAAAATGTTATATTATTTATAAAGAAGTTTTATTGTTATAATACCTAACATTATCTAAAAAAATTAAAAAATAATAATACCAAATTCCATATCATCATCACAATCACAATGATATTTGAAATTAAAATAGACCCTTTCCCTCTAGCCCTATGTCACCTGAGGACCAAAGCAGCAAAAGTCATCTATCTATTTGCAGCAGAAATTACTGTTTGTGCACGTGAGGTTGAATTGAAAAAACAGAAAGCACTAGAGGATGCAACAATTTTGTTAAGAAAATAAAAAAGAAAAGAGTGCAAGCTAAGAGGATGCAACAAATTTGTTAAGAAAATAAAGAAGAAAAGAGTAAAGCAACGAGAATATTTGATTACATTAACAAATAAAGATGTGTACAAAAGAAAAATAATCTCACATGGATGATGTATCCCCCACTCCCCGACGTTACTTTGCACCTCTTGAAGCAAATGCTAGTTATTAAACCTACAATATTGTATGTATTTGGTGGGTTTCTAGACTGAGCGGGAAGGCTCATACATTGGCCTTGAAGATAAATAAATGTGGGACTAATTTATTAAACCTACAATATTGTATGTATTTGGTGGGTTTCTTGAGTGTTTGACTCGTGGGCGGGAAGGCTCACACATTGGCCACATATCTCCCTTTCCGTATTAATGTATCAATGGTTCTGCTCTCACACTACCAGATCCATAACTTTGATTAAATATAGAGTTTTCATGAGTGATTAATGACTTGTTGGAATTGGTGACACCCTTTCATTTCACTTATCAGCTTTCTCAACATGCCTCTCTAGTGATTATGGTTTTGACTCGAATTATTTGACAACACTACCTATTATCGATGTCGATGTCTAACTTGTTAACAGATGTTTGCATTACCCCAATTCTCGGTCATACGATACCATATGTCATACAATAAAAAACTAACCACGTCTTCTATTGAGATGGGATGACTATTAAAAAAGGTTGACCTAGAGATTATTTGCAGAGGTAAGGCATTATAGAGTCCATGTTATAATTTGTTAGTTTTTGAAATCTGATTCATCTTGTGTTGTGTACAAATTCGTTTTGTATGCTATTTTTTTTAGTGTATTTTACCAAACATGTGAGGAATTACTTATTGACACCTTCATAGTAGATATAAGAAAGTTCTTGGACGATGTTCATATTTTCAGTATACTTTCCGATTTCGTTGGTTACTATAAGTTAAATTGAAGAGGTTGTCCATTATACATTTAATTTATGCCAACAATTTATGTTTTTACAATTTCGCATTAGGGATATAGAGAAATGGCATTTCCTCTGTCAAACCTTAGGGTTTGTGGCTTTGATAATAGCTACATTATTTGTTCATTAAGAATATTATGGCGATATTATTCTTACATACGGCTTTAGGCTTCTATTTTATCTACCCTATTTTTTAGCACACTCGCTAGTAACTCCTTACTTGTCATTCCTTCATTCCTTTACCAGGAAAGTAACTCGGAGCATTCAAACAAATTCTTCAAGTAAGGCTTTTAATTCAATCCCTAAGTAAAGTTACTGTTTTTGTTCATGCTCAAAATAGGCTCTAAAACTTTCCTTGTGATTACAGGTACTCCCCAATTCATCCATGCTATGTTTCCTGACTTGCATGGTTTCGGAAAAGTTGTTTTGGGTCTTTTCAATTATCAGCACATATTTCAATTTCCTTTCCAGGTTGGGAACAAACCTTCAAACATCTATATTTTTAATGATCAAGGAAGATTTTTCCTCTGATACAAAACACAAATATTGTTCTATTATTTTTCTTTTATCATTTTATTAGCAAGTATATCATGAAGGCTATTATTCCGAGAGAAATTCCCTTTTTGTTTATTGAAGGCATTAGGAATTCAGTTGATGTTTAAATAAAAAAATTACGTTTTTGGACATGTGTCAGGTTTAAATTCACCGAGTTCCTAAATATATGGAATAATTTTCATATGTTTTTGTTTATAAGTTTTATGTAAAGTTATAAAGATTTAATCTCTTTATATAACATATTTTTCACGAAAATTATTCATTGCTCGTAATTTTATTGTTTATACATGTTCATAAGAATTTTCATCTAGAACAGTTAGAAAATGATTCTGTAGTTTAGGAGAGTTTCTCTCGTTCATTTATTACTAGTAGTTAGTTCCATTCTCATCTATAAACTTTAATGATATTCATAAAAGAAATTATATGTTATTTCTCTTACAATATCCTTTTGTACTATGAAGCCATGACAAAATTTAAACTCATTATTTTACAGCATCTTAATAATATTGTTCCCGTTACTGAAGGTCAATAATCTCTCCTTCGTATTTTTTATTTTTAGTTTCATATTTATTAGAATTGTAATATTTTTCACTTCCAAAAACACGAGAGTTCGATTATATCCCCGACGATATACTTTCTTTCCTATTATTTAAGAATTCCTATCACAGAATCTCTTTACTTTCTCTTTATAAAAATTCCATAGGAAACTCCATACTAGCTGGTAAGTTTTCCTAAAATACAAGTAAATTTCTTTCCTAAAGTAAGAATAAAGTAAGAATAAATAAATGGTAGGGAGTTTCTCTTATACTACTATGAAAACAAGATATTATCTCATCTCCCTAGCTTTTTTTTTTGCTGGTTCTTATTCTTTACAAACAAAACCAAATCTTATAAACTAAAACTAATTCTTAATAGTGGATACAAATATCTATTCATGTCATATATGTTTTCTTTAATTTTTCCTTTCTCTCAAACTCGGAATAAACATAAATAACTTCTAAGATTTATGATCTTCTTACTTTCTCTATGCGATTGATATGAAATCATATATTGTTAAATTAAGGTCTTTTCAATCTCACACACACACACACATATATATATATATATCGAAAACAAATTTAGAAAACACCAACTTGAAATAATTATTGAAATATATGGCTAGTAACTTGGCTTCTCCTAGCCTTGACACAACAAACTCTACTTGTCTACCCCGAGAAAATTAAGGCTGCAATTTTTTCTGTCTATTCTCCCTCATTGTCTTCAGTCTCACCTTATTCTATTCTCAGAATAATTGAGACAAAAACAAGAGAATTATTAGATAATATCTATCTCCCACTCTTCGGGTGGTTATTAACTGCCTCCACCTCACCAACAAGTGGCAGGTAGTTATCTTCTCATTTATGAGATTTTATTTCCCACTTCTAAAGACAAACTCTTCTCTTATATGAAACATTAAATTGGCCAATACAATAATTTCATAAATAAATCTAATCACCTACATTAGATTCCTAGGAATTTGATGGATAATAATAATTTGTAAAATAAAATTGCAGCATTTTTTCTTCTTTCAACCATTTTCACTTAGCCATTAATCTCCAATTTATCCTTTTTCATAAAATAAATCATGGAAAAAACTTTACAACAACAAATATACATCAATAATTATTAGTAAGATTACTGATAATTAAATATATTATGATTTCTAATGTAGCATACTAAAAAAAAAACTTATATAGATATAAATATAATGAGGCCTTTAAAGTAAGGGATATCACATCTTCCCCCATTTAAATTTGACACTCTCTTAGTGTCTCGGTCAATTCTTTTTATTGGAAACCATTTTAGAATCTTAACCACAGAAGGATAAGCTTCTTTAAAAGCATCCTCCAATTCCCATGTTGCTTCTTTTGGCATGAAATGTTTCCATTCAACTTTCAACTGCACTACTTCTCTTTCCCATAGTGCAGCAACCCTCTAGTCTAGAATACACAATGGTTTTGCTAGGAACTCTCCCTCTAGTTACACCTATATAACAACTTTATCAATTACATGAGAATGGTCATCTACATATTTTCTCAATAATGAAACATGAAACACATATTAATGTTGGTTGGTAGGGCTAGTTGGTAGGCAACAAGTATAATTCTAGCTAACACTTTTAAGGGGCTAGAAAATATAGGAGATATCTTAGCACAACTGACAAACAGGAGTGTACTTTTATTAGGTTTTACTTTTATGTATACATGATATCCCACATTTAATTATTTCTGATTCATCTTCAGATATGCATAAGTATTTTGACGATCTTGGGTTGTTTTCAAATTACTTTTGACTTGCTTGATTATTTCTTCAATTTCTCTTAACACGTCAGGTCATAGTATCAATTTGCCTTCAGGGTGATCCTAGATCAATGGTACCCTGCATTTTATCCCATACATGACTTCAAATGGACCCATCTTTAAAGAAGTATGATATCCATTGTTATACAAAAATTCAACTAAATGTAAGTAATCCTTCCATTTACTTTTTTTTTCCTTCACATACATTCTCAACATATCCTCCAATATATGATTGGTTCTTTCTATTTGACCATCATTTGGAGGATGATAGGATGTGATAAATTTTAACTTAGTTCCAATGTTTTCAAATAATCCCTTACACAATTTGGAGATAAAATTAGTATCTCTCTATGAAATTTCAACTTTAAGTATCGCATGAAGTTTGAAAATATCCCTCATAAAACATTTTGCAGTCTTTATATCCTTAAAAGTGGATTTGACCGAAATGAAATGTGCTTCCTTGTTGACTTTGTCAACTACTACCATAATCTAACCTTATTTATTATTTCCAGTATTATTTTATAATTTCCTTAGGAGGCCCATTTTTTACCTCAAAATTCTCCTAATGAACTATTGGATGTCATTCATATAAAAAACCAGTTCATTGTGGTCTTCATATTTGTGTTGAGGAATGATGTCCATATTGGTCCAAATACCTCTTAGTTTATTCCCTATAGAATCCAAGTATTCTAGAGCAATTATATGACCTACATAATGGTCCAAAGTGTGAGCCACCTCATGCTCGTGTTCTATCCTTCTAGAATTTACAGAGGAAGATTTATGGCTATGAGTTAGATGACCTGCATTAAAGTGATGACCACCCCCCCAAAGGCCCTCCCTCTCTGACATGGCATTGCTCTCAAACATCTGGAACTTATCGATGGGGTCCTTCACTGAGTCTCAAATCTCCCCAAATAGAAGTGTGAAAAAAACCCAAAAGCAGTATAAGACTTGTTAGTCCAGCGTATGACAATAACCACATAGGGGTATGTTCTCAAATAAATTTAGGACTGCCCTGAAATGAAACAACTTCCTAGGATAGACTCATTACTGAATCGAATAGACCCCCAAATTCTAAATACCACCACCCAAGTGGTCTGAGACCTAACCTGGGATAGAACAACCCAGAACAAAAACAATGTGGAAGACTGGAAGTGCTTAAGGAAGAAATTAAAAAGGTCACAGTCAAGAAATAAACATGGATGGACATGAAGGTCATGTTAAAGAACAAACAAGAACCAATCTTGTAAAAACATGGAATGAAACCAAGGAAAAAAACATAATTTTGAACCTTTAATACTTCTAGATGCAAACCCTAGAGCTCAACAGAGTCCCCTTCATAGTGCTCCGATAGTTTGACCATGGGACGATCGAAAAACTCCCTAGACCAGTAGAATTGGCGAATCAGGGTTACCTTCTGAGTGCACGAAGAGAAGACCACTATGAACTTATGAGCCAGAATGAGGTGAGAGTTCCTAAGAGCCCAAGAAAATGCTAAGAGAAGAACCAAGTCACCACTCAAGAGTGTTCGAGGGCCCCATATAATTGTTTGAGAAGTTAACTCATTCCAATATACTCCGAGTTGACATTCCACTGCACTATAACAACATAGACAACACCTAATCGAACACCCATGGTCCCCACCGCAATCCCTGAAATTCTCTCTAGTCCCAAAATTCATCGCCCCACCTTCCAGCAATGTAATGAATTTTGTATTCCCTCTTAACATAACCATAGTTCGTTATCGATGCTCGTTCTGGTGGGTGTACCAAATGATAGATCCGCTCATAAATACAAGCACGTGCGTTTTGTGATGGAGGGGTATATCTCGAGGACCACCAAGTTACCATTTTTCCACCCCCATCGGGGGGGTAATATTCTTATATTTATAATTTAATAACTTAGAAAACAGATTTTGCTATGATTTAAATTTTCAATGTTATAATTTAAATAATAAATTTGTTATAAATATAATTGTTGATCACGGGTTGACATCAATGACAAAAAATGATCAACAACCTCCCCCTTTGGCATTGATGGCAACAAAAGTACTCCCCCTGCGATCAAGACAGCTCTTCCTATTGCATTCTCTCCCCCTTTTTCATCAATGGCAAAGGGTAACTGCACCTGACAAACTGTCATCCTGTAGACCTATAGACACCTCCACTCCTATTTTCTACTTATTTAGATATCAGAAAGAGTCTAATGAGAACTTGGGAGAATCCAAAACTTTTAGTGAAGAAACTCAAATTCTTCATGAGGTTATCGTTTGGTAAATATGTCAGTAATTTATTCCTTTCTGCCAACATATTCAAGCATGATATTATTTTTGGTGACATGCTCTCTAACGAAATTATATTTGATCAGAATGTGCTTTGTTTTAGAATTCATCACATTATTCTTAGAGATACATATGGAATTTGTGTTATCAAAAAATGTGGGAATAGGCTCATCAAACCTAACTTGAATATCTAGCAAATTTTGTTTCATCCAAAGAACTTGAGTACAACAAGATGTTGTTGCGATATATTCTTTTTCTGCTATGGATAACGAGATTGAAAACTACTTTTTTCTTAACTATGAAATAAGGAAATGACCTAGATAGAATGATCCTCCACTAGTACTCTTTCGATCATAAACAATTCCTGCCCATTTTGCATATGTATAAGCTTGGATAGCTAGATCATTTCCTTTGGGATACCATAAACCATATTATGTCGTGCCCTTAAGATATCAAATAATTATTTTGACGAAAATAATACGAGAGTATTTTGGTGCTGCCTGGAATCTTTCTACCTTTCCAACTCACTACATTACTTCTAGTCGAGAACTATTCACATATATATCAAGAAGTCAAATCATATATCTATAAAACCTCTGGTCCACATCCTTAAATGAATATTTTAAAATTAACATGCAACTTGTTACCATTGGGGTAAGGAGAGGCTTGAAATCTTACATCTTGAATTTCTTGAGCATCTCCTTGATGTACTTGGTTTAATATATAAATATTCCTTTATCCTTCTGAGATGTATAAAGCCCTAAAAGGTATGTCATCTCGCCAAGTAGACACATTTCAAACCCACATTTCATATTTGTGGCAAAGTTTTTACTTAATCTATCATCATTGCTTCCAAATATTATTTCCTCCACATATACGTCGATAATTGCTAGGTTATATTGATCCACTTTCACATAATATTGTTGTCGATGCTTCCTTTCTTGAATCCTTGTTTATGTAGATATCCATCAACATGAGAACACAAAGCTCTAAGATCTTGCTCGAGACCATATAATACCTTCTTTAATCTGCAGACATATTATTCCATTTCAGAGAGCAGAAAACCTTTGCCAGTTGTTCAATGTAAACTTATTCTTCCAATTACCCATTTATAAAGGCTTACCTAACATCCATTTGGTAGAGCTTCATGTTTCTCTAGCATGCATAAGCGAGAAATATTCTTATAGCTTCCGTTCTAGCAACAGGAGAAAATGTTTCTTCAAAATCAATACCTTCAACATGTGCATATCCTTTGCAGAATAATCTTGCCTTATTCCTTGTAGCATGTCCATCCCAATTCAATTTTTTCCTGAATACCCATTTAGTTCCAATAAAATTTTTATCCTTTGGTCATGGAACCAATTCCCAAGTTTCATTCTTATCAATTTGATCTAGTTCTTTTTTCATAGCTGCTACCCAGTGTTCATCTTGAATAGCTTCCTCAAAATTGCTAGGCTCAAAAGTTGCTAAAAAATTAAGGTGGGCTAGTTGTGATGAACGAAGTTGTTGACTTATTCTGGTTCTAGTTCCTTCATTTATGTTGTCGATGATTTGATTTGACAGATGATTCCTTTGACGCCATTCTTTTAAACCTTTTGGCGAATTTTCTTATACATCTTGCTAACTACTTCTTATTTATTCTTGGTTGGTTGTTATTTCCTTATTTGATTGGTATTTTTGTGGAGCTTCTTCATCATCCTTCATAGATTCTCCCTCAAATACGTTATATTTTCTTGAAGGGACAATCTCATTGTCATCCTTCGTAACACAATCTTCATCAAAAGTAACATTTATGCTTTTCACTATTTGTTTTCACCTCATATTATAGCATCAATAATCCTTCCTTCTGGGTGAATAACCAATAAAAATACCTTCATTGACACAAGAATCAAAATTTCTGAATTTTTTATCTTATCTTTTGATGTAGAATTTGCTTCCAAATATTTTGAAGTAATTGACATTAGCGGGTGTTCCTTTCCATAGTTAGTATGGAGTCATCTTACATTTGTTTCTTAGTAGACCTTTGTTTATAATTAATACAACTGTATTGATTTCTTGAACCCATAATTTATCATCTAATTTTGAGTCATTTAACATTTTTTATAGCCATTTATTGTATGGTTCTATTTCATATTTCAACAACTCCATTTTTATGTGGTGTTTTGGCTGTTGAGAATTTCCTTTCTGTTCATTTCTTCACACTACTGTTGAAATACCTTTGAAGTGAATTCTCTGCCATTATCTGATCCTAGACATTTGATCTTCAAATCAATTTCATTTTATACCAATTCCTTGTAGATTCTAAAGCACTCAAATGCCTCGGGATTTTTCTTTCATAAACTAACAACTGTCATTCTAGTGTAATCATCTGTAATTAGCATAAAATATAACTCTCCATCTAAACATTTTGTTCTCATAGGACCACACAAATCAGTATGTATTAATTCCAATGGACGTGATGCAAAGTGTTATTTTGTCTTGAACTCAACTTTTGTTTTCCTGTCGTGTAGACAAGATTCACATCTCATATTGGTCTGTTTTAAAAGTTTAGGAATTTCTCTTACCGTTTCCTTCTTGTTGATCTTGACCAAATTATCAAAATTTATATGTCCCATTTGTTTGTGCCATAAACAACTTTCATCTTATTTCGCCAAAAAATCACCCTTTAGACCAGAGTAAGAACATGACAAATATACATCGCACTAAGAAAAGAAAGTTCTCTTGCTTTTGTTATGCATGTATTGATCAGACAGAGTCCATCGATGAATGTGAAAACCAAATTAAGAAATTTGTTCAACCATGGAAACACAAACAATTGACACCATTGCCCCCATTTGGAAACGTGAGTGAGAAGGAAATGGATAATGAAGTGGCTGTGATTGACAATGATTATGATCGTGTCTCTGATATGGTTAGAGAAGGTGATGTCTTCGCTATCATTGCACCAGAAAATAATTAAGAAAAAGTGCATTATTATTTATTACGATCCACTATATCTAAATCCACGTTGTTGCAAGAGTATACTGATCCATCAAATTATACGTACCCAATCGGTTCAATGGTGTTAATGGGACATTTCTTTGAAGAAGTAAAGAAGTGTAAAGATCATATTATTTTTCAAGATTTCCAGCTAGAGGTTATTTATGCCCAATATAGTCACTTGGTCATAGCAACTTGACTGCAGTTGAAGCAAGTGAGGAGTAGAAAAAACAGCAACAATGGACGTTATCGATAGATGATCATGATGCCATTCTGGAAAATTTTCCACTAGCACATTTCATATGAGTGGAACACATTGTTCAACATGAACAATGAACTTTGATTCTAGTGTTAGAACATATAATTGTTACAATGCATTGGAATTTATATAGTTTAAGACTATATTATGGATTGATTTCAAATAAATTGACATGTGCATGCTTAGATGTGTGTTGGTACGAACAATATATTATGATCTACTAGATTAGGGTGCTTTGCTAGATAATTAATATATGGTGATTTAATGTGTCCATCATGTTTACTCCTAGATGATCTTAACTTGCCCCTTATTTTGCACATGGATATGATGGTGATGAATGAATATCTAGTTATTTAATGTATATATATAATAATGGATTTAATGGTGATTTAATGTGTCCATCATGTTTACTCCTAGGTGATCTTAACTCGCCCTTTTTATTGCATGGATATGATGGTGATGAATGAATATTTAGTTAAATTTATATATAATAATGGATTTAATGGTGATTTAATGTGTCCATCATGTTTACTCCTAGATGATCTTAACTCACCCTTTTTTATTTTTTTATTTTATTTGAAACATTTTTTTTTATTTGATTGAAACCAATTCTTACTCTGCCTAAAAAATTGTTTCTTCCTTCAATTGATTTGAATCCAGTCTTGCCCCATCTATGTTATTTTTATTTAGTAGTAAGAAAAATACCAAGCACAAAATGGGAATTAAAAAGCTTCCATATTTTTTTTTCATTCGATTTAATCCTAGTCTTGCTCCATCAATATTCCTTTTATCTACTAGTAAGAAGATTCATAAGAACAGAATAGGATGAAATATAAAAAATCTCCAAGATCGAGAATGACTGAAATAGCCACAATTAGGGTTTAATGACTTTTATTTCAGGGCCCAATTATGGTTTAATAATTTTTATTGCAAGGCACTTTGTTGGCAGTTTATTTTTATATTTTCTCATTTAACCGTGGAGTGTAGATGAGACCTAAGCTCTGCTTAATTAAAGTATAGCTATTTTCATCTTTTCGCACAACATTTTAGATTTATGTATACATAGTTTCTTTGGTCGTTTCCAACAATATTGTGGATTTATCATTCAGTTTATTTGGTCATTGCCAACAATATGGGGGATTTTTTTTTTGGAGGAAAAAAACTCTTTTGACAGGTAATGCTATTTAATTGCATTCAGTGAGTTGCTTGCTAGATTTGTTTTGAGATCATAGTTTATTTGGTATTTTTCATAATTTTTTATTTTATTTTTAAAAAAATGCACCGATCGACATGGCAGGGAAAATTTTTGTACTAGTCACTTATTAATAATAATTTAGTAACATTAAGGAGAAGTTATGTCTACAATGGATCAAATTGTTGTTTTTTCAATTGCAGTAGGTGGCTTCTTTGTTGGATTGATTATAGTGAGCATAGATCCTAATTTATTTGTTCTTTTCCACAATATTTTGAATTTAATTAAAAAAATGGTAGGTATGACATAATTGAGAGAATGTTCCTAAACATCATTGATTGTTGGATACTGTTGGATTAAATTCTGTGTAAGTGAATCCTGTATGTCATTGAAGTAATCAACCTTCCTGTCGATGTTATAGTCTGAATTATATGTGCCTTGGTTGAATTAACTCTATGTAATATATGCATATGTGTGCCTTGATAAGATACTGTGAAGTTTCAGTGGTAAGTGCTGAACTCCATGTCATTAACTGGTTGGAACATGCATGTATTGATTGCTTGACTGTTTGTGAATGGAGGAGTTAGTTACCCAGGTTTTGTGAGCAGGAAACCCTCTGAAATTGGGTTTTAACTGTGTTTTGTATGTCATGTAAGAGTTCGGCATTCGTGTCGAGGTTCTGGTGTCTATTGAATGAATGAAAACCTACGAATTGAATCCTGTGTGATATACTCAGTAATTAGGGTGTTCAGTGACGCTCTGTTCTAATGGAAATCCGAGTCAAAGATCACGACTTCGGGACTAAATGTATGAATGATTTTAATTGAGCTCGTATGTATAATGGAGGAATTGTTCCAATTTCTTTGTGAATTTCTATGGATTCTTGGTAGAATTCTGTGTGAGGAGGTTCAATCTCAGAGGAAAATCATACACCCAGTTATGTATGTATGTTGAATAAAAGTCCGAACTTGAAAACCCAAATGAGGATCCCATGGCAATGGTAACGAGGGAACTGTATTACAGAAACTGAATACAGAGAAATAACCTGCATTGTCTACGTGTTGGAGATGGTTCGTATAATCGACCTCTGTCATACAACGAAGATTGGGTGACACTATGAAGTCCAACACGGTAATAGCATTAGTGAATGAGACTTTGGGTGAACTGCCGACGGAAAGCGAATCATAGAGCAGAAATTGAAAGCGTAGTTTCTGAAGAAAAGGGATAAGAAAAACCTTAGCGTGACAGAATCTTGAGTTGCTCTAGTGGAACCACGAAAATAATAGTAAGGGAGGGTTCTTTGTCAAAACCAGTAGTATCGCGCGTTGTAGAGGCGCTATGGAAATTTTGTCAAAAAAACGCGATGCGTTTAGGCTTGTGCCACATGGCCTTGGATGGTTTGCAGAAACCACCATCATCGTGTGAATTTGGAGGAGTGAGTCACGTGAAAATTTGTTGTGCGATATCCGATTTCATCTGTTCAATTGCGTGGAAGAGCGCGACGTGTTGTGGACCCTTGGATCCATTCTGCAATTTATGAAAAGGTAAGTTATTATGAGACCCGATATACATACTATAACTATGGGTGTAAGTTGTTTATTTAATGTCAAATCTCAGTCTTTGACATTTGGTGTTGTTAGTCTGTGGGGCCTGAATGCCATAGTATGTTGATACATATACAAAAACGAACTTTGTAAAATGAATTTATGTGCGGGCATATTTTAGAAACGGTCGAACGATAATCGTAATATAGATATATTTTGACCTATATATTATGATTGGGATGATTGTGAGTTAGTCATGTCCCGAGTCGAGCCTTTGGCAGATGATGAAATGTTAAAGGCTTTTAACATTTGAATTGGAGGCATAGTATATGCGGAGATACATATTTTTATTATGTTTGATGAGAGAGCGAACTCCGTATGAATGAGTTTGTACGCTGGGCATATTATAGTCCTATGAAAAAAGGTAAGTTTGGGGCATATAATATATTGGTACTTATGAGGTTAACTTTGGGTTGAATTGTAATTCAGAATAATAAATTCAGATATTCATGGGTTGTAGTATGGTTTAGTCATGAAGTTGGAAGAAAGCTTCCACATTGGAATTTGATTGTGGGCCATGATTATAGCCATCCAAATAAAAGGTAGCTTCTGCATGTTATGTTTGCCCAGATTTAAAAAAAATTTGAGGACAAACTTTGTAAGCGCATTTTTATGTGCAACAAGACAGAAGACTGAAGGTAGCCCGGGCATTAGTATATAATTTTTTTATGCTTTGGAAGGTGGCTATTATACTTAGAATAAAGGCTTATGAAAGCCCCTCTATTGTTATTATCTGAAACATATAGAGCTATTATTGTGCTATTATAGGTGAAGCTCGTATGATCTGCAGGTTCCTATTCTCTTGATCCCTAGTTTTGTCTCACTCTGCTATATAATGCAGCAATTTAAGCATAAGCTTTATGATATATTAAATTTTTTTAATGTACAGGATAATGGAATGTCCTGAAGTGGAGGGTAGCAAATTTTTATGCACCAATGGAAATGCAAGCTTCGAACTTGGGAGTTCTAGATCTCTTCCCCTGGATTTGATTTTGTCGGGAAAGGTGCATACTTGTTTTCTTAGCTGTGCATTATATAGGATTCTTTGTTACATTTGGTAATCCATCGTATAATACTATTTTTACTTTTGACATAAATGGTGGAGGATTTTTTATTGAATTGCATGCATTGGACCATTGTTGGATTGTTGTATTTACTGTAATTGGTATTATTTTCAATGGAAATAGTGTCAAGCTCTGGATGAGGATACATGGAAGAGATAGGTTGAGAGGAAACAACTAAAGACTCCTGCATTTATTGATGTAATGCGTACATATCAGGTCCTTAAATTTGATGTAGATAAGGTCAGTTTGTCTAGTTCTAAATAATAGAAATAAGGTACTCTTTTATGTTACATACTTATATACAATTGTTTGTCAAATTTCTAAATCATTTATTTTTCTTCCATTTGTATCTAAATCACTATAACTTGGTATTTTGTCAGCTTTCATAGTTCATCTAAATCATATTTGGTTATAATTTTTTGGACAGCTTCCAACACGTACATATTCACAAAGGCTATGCAGTGGATAAAAGATTCGTTCAGTATCTCAGAAATTATATTATTGCGTGAAAATATATCTTAGCTCTTCAAGCATTACTTATATCAGTGGTACCTGTGTCTTGTATGATTCATGGATTTCCCAAAGGAGAAACTGTGCAAGCAGGATATGTATTCCCAAAGGAGATTATTACAGTTATAAGGCCACGTGATTTTAAAGCAGATAATATGAGTAAGAGCTCAGATGACTTGGATCAGAAATCATTTGTGAAGGATAACATGGAAATGAGGATGGATATTTGCGTTATCCCTCAAGATTACTCTGCTCAAGACCCTTCACCCGCTGGTGATGTGAAATTCAACATGCAGACAAAGGCTTGTTCTCGTAACGAAATTCATGGTTTGTATAGTTTTCGTATGGAAGGATCAAAACTAAATGAAATTTTTAAGAAGGCTGGAAGATACAATTTTTTATTTTCTATGGTAAGATTTGATGTATGTTCTTATTTCATTTTTACATTTTTGACTTTGAAAGTGATGTTGGAGCTTGAAATTATTTCAAAATTCATCTAGGAGAAAATAAACCCTAGTACAAAAGGATTGGTTTGTGTCAGATTTTCAGAAGGATAAGCTACACTCTGTAATCCTCCCTTCATGAGTTTGTCGTTCAGCACACATGATCAAAAGGTTTATGTTTTTCTAACCAAGGATCTCTGATACATGGGCATCCTTGGTTGCAAGCAATCAACATCACCCAAAAAAATATTTTATTTTCCCAATACAAGGCCCAGATCTCTGAGTGCAGAGGCTTTGATATTCTTATCTGAGTTGAGTGAGACTGATAATATTATAATTAACAAGAAAATTTCTTTGAAATAATTTGTACCAAATGGATTATTGTTTTGAAGAAGACGATGAAAAATAAAACCACTCCCTCTATTCATTCACAATTCATTGATCATCATTATGTCCTTAATTCATTGTAGGCTAAGGTGGTCCTAGACGAGAATGATAAATACACTTGTGTTTATTGTTTGGTCTCAGTCTAGTCTCCTAAACTGAGCTCATTTAATTGTCAACCAGGATTTGTAAACTGCTGAAGTGAAGTGTACTGTATGTACCTAGGTACTTGTTTCCTAATGCGTTGTGTGTAGTGTTTTGTGATGTTTTTGGTCTTTTGTAATGATTTATGATGTTTTTTGTCTTTTTGGTGGTTTTATGTTTACAAGGGAAAATGCCTAGAAAGCTAATGGAAAGGAACTGGCGATCAAAACAGAGTTAAGCCTAATTGATGTAATGACAAATGGAAAATGCATTGGAAACACTGAAGCAGAATCAAATCTAAACTATGACAAAGTAAAAGCAAAGCTTGATAATGACTTTTAAGCAAATGATTCAAAACACAAACTAAACTTGAGAAATGATCACTAAGTATGCAAATCCTCTAACTAATCAATTAAACAACTAACCTACAATGATGCAACATTTGGTCCTTGATTAGAGATTTGAAACATATTGAGAGGAAAACATTGTTATCATCATCATAAGATCTTCTATTGTAGAACTAGTTCCTATCTCTATTCTGCAATTCAATTGAATGCCACAAAACCTTTACTCAAAAGTTATTGATTTCTTTTCAAAGTAGGCTTTTGAGGGAGGACTCTGTTTATGAAATGATAAGGAAATTGCAGAGATACTTTAGGCCTTATAGTGATGTTGTATTTTGTTCATATGGTTATGGATCATTTGTAGATTTTAGAACAAGAAGATGTTTGTGAATAATGAAGGCTGTCTTGTTAGTTTTAACAACTGAAGTAATCTATTGTGCAGTGGATGACAATCTGAATGGGAAGTGCAAGTGCAATGAGTTAATCTAAAAATGAACTTAAGATGCCACTAATCTAGAACAATGTTGAACTACAAGTCATCATCAAACTCAAAACAAAGTAACTGAACATGAGTTAAGTGCAATTAAACTCCGGAGTATCCTAACTATGCTATCATGCATTATTCTATGAAGTTACACAATCTGTTTGTCCATCATTAGTGATATTTTGGAAGAATTCCTTCTTTTGGAAGAGCTAGAACAATCCTGACTGTGTAATTGGATGCAAATGCAAATATAAAGGACTGAAAGAAAATGAAAAACTAAGATATCATATCCATATCCTACTCGTCATTATGATGTCTTGGGCAAGCGTTTAAGAGCAAGAACAGAGATGATACTTAGTACAAACACACAACTAAATCATTCATTATCACGGTCATGTATTGAACTTCTTAAGAATTTCTTGGAAGAGTTTCTTCTTGTGGAAGAGTGATTAGAACAAGTGTAACTGTGATAGTGAACAACAAAAAACTACAACTAAATCCTACAGTACTATAGCCATTCATCATTCATCATTATAATCTTTTGGAAGAATTTCTTCTTGTGGAAGAGTTAGAATGAATATAACTACAATAGCTAATTAAAAACAACTATGAATTCAACTCCTAATCCTACAATACTATAGTCATTTCCCATTCATCATTATAATCTTTTGGAAGAGCTTCTTCTTGTGGAAGAGTTAGAATGAGTACAACTACAGTAGCTAATTAAAACAACTATTAATTCAAATTCAAAACGTAAAGGCAGCTAGAAGACTTATCTAATTTACGCAAAATAAATCCATGCAAGAGGCAGGGGCCCTCTACCACCTGACGGAATTCAACTCCAAATTAAATCACGCTTCAAAACAACACGGTCTGCTCCATTAAAGATGAAATAGTTTGAACATAACACTCTGCGTCTTCAGAAATGTAGCACAGAGTCTAAACAAAATCTAGCATCAAATCTAACATAAAATCTCTAACATAGCTCTCGGTCTCCCTACTATCCCTAAACTGAGCTCATTTAATTGTCAACCAGGATTTGTAAACTGCTGAAGTGAAGTGTACTGTATGTACCTAGGTACTTGTTTCCTAATGCGTTGTGTGTAGTGTTTTGTGATGTTTTTGGTCTTTTGTAATGATTTATGATGTTTTTGGTCTTTTGTAATGATTTATGATGTTTTTGGTCTTTTTGGTGGTTTTATGTTTACAAGGGAAAATGCCTAGAAAGCTAATGGAAAGGAGCTGGCGATCGAAACAGAGTTAATCCTAATTGATGTAATGACAAATGGCAAATGCAATTGGAAACACTGAAGCAGAATCAAATCTAAACTATGACAAAGTAAAAGCAAAGCTTGATAATGACTTTTAAGCAAATGATTCAAAACACAAACTAAACTTGAGAAATGATCACTAAGTATGCAAATCCTCTAACTAATCAGTTAAACAACTAACTTACAATGATGCAACATTTTTTCCTTGATTAGAGATTTGAAACATATTTAGAGGAAAACATTGTTATCATCATAAGATCTTCTATTCTAGAACTAGTTCCTATCTCTATTCTGCAATTTAATTGAATGTCACAAAACCTTTACTCAAAAGTTATTGATTTCTTTCCAAAGTAGTCTTTTGAGGGAGGACTATGTTTATGAAATGATAAGGAAATTGCAGAGATACTTCAGGCCTTATAGTGATGTTGTCTTCTGTTCATATGGCTATGGATCATTTGTAGATTTTAGAAAAAGAAGATGTTTGTGAATAATGAAGGATGTCTTGTTAATCCTAACAACTGAAGTAATCTATTGTGCAGTGGATGGTAATCTGAATGGGAAGTGCAAGTGCAATGAGTTAATCTAAAAATGAACTTAAGATGCCACTAATCTAGAACAATGTTGAACTACAAGTCATCATCAAACTCAAAACAAAGTAACTGAACATGAGTTAAGTGCAATTAAACTCCGGAGTATCCTAAACTATGCTATCATGCATTATTCTATGAAGTTACACAATCTGTTTGTCCATCATTAGTGATATTTTGGAAGAATTCCTTCTTTTGGAAGAGCTAGAACAATTCTGACTGTGTAATTGAGTGCAATTGTAAGCAAATAGACTGAAAGAAAATGAAAAACTAAGATATCATATCCATATCCTACTCGTCATTATGATGTATTGGGCAAGCGTTTAAGAGCAAGAACAGAGATGATACTTAGTACAAACACACAACTAAATCATTCATTATCACGGTCATGTCTTGAACTTCTTAAGAATTTCTTGGAAGAGTTTCTTCTTGTGGAAGAGTGATTAGAACAAGTGTAACTGTGATAGTGAACAACAAAAAAAAACTACAACTAAATCCTACAATACTATAGCCATTCATCATTCATCATTATAATCTTTTGGAAGAATTTCTTCTTGTGGAAGAGTTAGAATGAATATAACTACAGTAGCTAATTAAAAACCACTATGAATTCAACTTCAAATCCTACAATACTATAGCTATTCCTCATTCATCATTATAATATTTTGGAAGAATTTCTTCTTCTGGAAGAATTAGAATGAGTACAACTACAGTAGACTAATTAAAACAACTATTAATTCAAATGCAAAACGTAAAGGCAGCTAGAAGACTTATCTAATTTACGCAAAATAAATTCATGCAAGAGGCAGGGGCCCTCTACCACCTGTCGGAATTCAACTCCAGATTAAATCACGCTTTCAAAACAACACGGTCTGCTCCATTAAAGATGAAATAGTTTGAACATAACACTCTGCATCTTCAGAAATGTAGCACAGAGTCTAAACAAAATCTAGCATCAAATCTAACATAAAATCTCTAACATAGCTCTCGGTCTCCCAAGCGTTTATAAAGCAAATGCACATAACAATACTTGCAACAATTCAGGAACACTGTCTTTCCTTATCGGAATCACGTTAGGACTCTTTGAAGTGGCCGCGTGAAGAGGAAAAGACATCTGGACTGAGACAGTCCTAATAGAAGTCTTCCTTCCTAAATGTGTTCCCACGTTCAAAACCATACCCAGAATTCGTTTCTTCCTCCATGATGAGCAACGAACCATGTAGACATGACGTGGATCATGCCCATATGCGGTTTTTCTCAAGAGGCCACCTGGAACATACTAAAACGTGAAGGCAGCTGCAGAATCGCCGGTTAGCTACGGAATGTCTGCATTCTGCATCTAGTTCCGGTCAAAATTCTTTACAATGGCAAAAATCACAAAACTTAGCAAGTCAGTCATGTAAATCATTCTAGAAGTAATTTTAACTATATTCATTGATCAATTGGGTCTAAGATAGCAATGAACAAGGGAAAATGAGGTAAAATGAGGTGAAGGAAAGCACAATTTTGAGGCTCAACATACCCCCACTGCTGTCTCTTTGCATGTCCTCATGCAAATTATCCTATGAACTCAGAGGCTTCTGCAAGGACATCTAATCCTCTCCTTCTCCTTCGTCTGGAAGCTAGAGGTCTTCTGGGTTTCCTGATAACAAGTTTGAACCTTAGGTTGGTGAGTGCCATGATTAAATTTTTGTTCCTTGTCTTCAACTTCTCATTGGTCTTCTCCACTTTGTCTATATGCAGGGATAAGGTTGAGTTCATATCAGTTTTGAGCTTGACTTGATCCTTGAGAATTTCATTCTCATTTTTGATGTGTCTATTCAGTAATTCCAACTCATACCTATCCCTTCTTAATATATCTATTTCAGACAGTGGAGGACTGGGGGTTCTCTTTCTGCTTTCTGAAGCTCTTCTCTCCAAAGTTTCCACATAGTCATAAATTTCCTGTTGAGCAGGGTCAATTTCAGGGGTTCCTTCATAAAAATCCTCTTCGACATCCTCTTCAATGGATGTTTCTTCATCTTCTATATTGATTACCCCTCTTTGTTTGATTAGTGTTTTCTTCAGTTTTCCCTTTAATCTGTGGCTCCTCCTAGGCTGAGAGGATCCCTCTCCTTTCTCTGTGGTAGATTTCTTGATTACCTTCTCTTCCTTAAGTTGCCTCTTGATTTGAGTCAACTTCTCTAAAATGATTTCCTCACTGCTCTCTTGGATTGTTTTGTCAATTTCAACTTTTGAAGCCCTCCATTTCCTACTTCTCTTTGTAGGTTGTGGTTCAGGTGATGGTTCTTTTGCTTCTTCAAAATGATTTCTTATTAAGAAATCGTCCCATGTATCATTTGTTTTAGCTAGATGATGTTCAATCAAAATTTTGACCAAACCATGATGATATAGGGTTGTCTCTAAAAATTGAACTCTTCTTTGGACACAAGAAGCCATCTTCTTCAGACTTTGAAGCAAGAAATATGGTAGGTTTAAGTCTTCCCCCAGAAAATGCATCATTAGTCTAATGTGGTAGACATAAAATGTTCCATATCTACCCTCACATGTAATAAATTTTTGCAAAAGAAGTAGTATGTTTCTCCATTTGTTTTTCAATGCAGAACTGGGAATTCCTTTCTTAAATACACTGATATCCATACCTGGTGATTTTAAAATTTATTTCCAGGAGTCATTGTGGAATTCTCTATTTTTAAACCATCTCTCTCCAGTTCTGAGCAACCCTGTAGCTTCTGCAATGAAAACTTCAGTGACAGTAAATTTGACATCTCCCACTTCAACTTCGGTTCCTTGAAATGATCTTGCAAATGTTTTAGTGACTTCCTTGTGGAAGCCATTAAATTTCTTCAAAAATTGAAGCCATCCTATTTGTTGTAACATTTCTTTGCATTGAGGGTAGCCTTCTAAATATTTTGAACCTACTGGTTCAGTCCTTACAATGAAACCCATGATTATTTCTTCAATGTTCAAATTAACACTCTTCTACCCACAAAAACAATGACTTTCACTTCCGGATTGAAATGGCTTTAAGTTCTGAATGGAAATGGCTTCAAACTTGGAATGACATACCTCTGATTAATAGTGGCAACAGCTTCAAAACTTCGGGCTAATATGCCTCTGTTGACAATTGAACTTTGGACTGATATGTCTCTGTTTGACAGTGACAACTGACTTAAACTTCTTCACTGCAATACCTCTGGCTCTTGGTAGAAAATGGTTTCAATTTCAACACTGCAATACCTCTGTCTCTGGTAGCAAATAGTTTCGATTTCAACACTGCAACACCTCTGTCTCCTAGTGACAAAAGACTTCAAACTCCACACTGCTACACTTCTGTGTTTATAGTAAGAATGCTCAAACTCTGCCCACAGTGATACTTTGTATACCCACGGAATCAAATGGATTCAAATTCTCACGCTGCTATGCTTCCAAATTTACCCTTTTTCTCTGCTCTGAGTTTACAATGCTCAACGCTATTCAAACTGATATCCTTTGGCTCTGCTCTCGGTGATAAGAATATCTCTGTCTACGGAATGGAATGCCGGCTACAGAATGGAGTTATGGCAGTGGTCACAGAATGAAGTAGTGGAGTGAGGTGGAGGGAATGTATTAATGATTGAAGAGACGGCAAAGATTTTTACGACGGCAGAGGAAATCATCATTGAATGATTTGGTTAAGAGACGTGGAGAATTCAAATACCTCGGCCATTTTTTTAACCGCTTAAATGATATCGGATATGAAATTTGAAATGGAAGATTTTAATCCAAAGTCTGTGGAGGGTTTATTGGTGTTGATCAATAAAAACAATTAAAATAACCTTTTCGAACAATCCATAACTAAACTATGCTAAACTTTTATGAAATGCCATTATAATTTAAACTTGTTACCTCTGCCCTTCATTTGATTTTTGTAGTCTTTGTCTTCTCTGCTCATCTTTGGAGGAGTCTTCATAATCTTCTTGATGCTTTTGATTCATGGATACACTGGGTCATTTTGTTACAATTCTAATGTCTGCTGATTGATGCCTTCAGGGTTTGTAGCTGCAGAAAGACTGTCTGGCTGCAGATAGGTTGATCAGCTGCAGAATGTCTATTGAGCTGCAGAATGTTCCTGTAGAGAATTTTAATCATGAAATGGAATGTTTTTTTGGAATATGGGTGAAATGTTAAATGGTATGAATGAAGATGGATGATGGATTATGATATGTATGAAGTGGATGATGAAATGGAATGGATTCAGTTTATGAAATGAAGTGGAAGAACATAAGAACTGTACTGCAATTCATGACATGTTTTATTCACTTACAGCAAGACATCAAATATTGTATTTTGACATGAAAATGAGATGGATGGAAGATGGAATGAGATGAATGAAATGTGGAATGGAGTGAAATATGAATGATGGATGAGATGGAGTATGGATGGATAAGTGAATGGAGTGAAATGAAATGAGATGGATCATAAGCACTATGGATCTGTACTTATGATTTTTTTTTTTTTTGTAACAGCTGCTTGTAAAAACAAAAATGGGAAAAGTTAGAGTGTCAGAGAGACTCTGATTTTCACCCTATATTTTCTGTATAAACATGCCAATCAATGATTGGTTTTCATGTTTATACCTTTATTTTTATTTTTATTTTTTATTTTTTTTCAAAAGAGAAATGCTTCAGAAAATTTAATCAAGTTGATGAAGAAGAGAGACTCTTCTTCATTAACTTCACATCATTGTTTTCTTGGAACTTCTTGAAAAACTCTTCTCTTGAGAGTGGCTTGTGGTATAGCTTCAGTCTATGACCATTCACAAGAAAAGTGACCTCTTCTTCATCTATAGTTCTGATTTTTACTTCCCCATTATCAAAAATTTGAACAATTTCATATGGCCCAAGCCAATGTGTCTGAAATTTCCCTTGAAAATCTTTGAATTTTGAATCAAACAAGAGAGCCCAGTCACCCTCTTTGAATTTCTTCTCCTTGATGTACTTGTCATGCCATCTAGCCCTTTGCTGTTGGACTAGATTTGTTTTCTGAACTGCATCTTGTCTGATCTCATCCAATTCATTAATTTGCTCCAGTCTATGCTTTTGTGCCTCCGTTAGATCAAGTCCTAGCTGAACTGCCATCTTGAAGGTTTGAATTTGGAACTCTATGGGAAACAAAACTTGCTTTACATAAACAAGCTCATAAGGAGTATGGCCTGTTGTGTTTCTCCATGTAGTTCTATAGGCCCACAAGGCTTCAGGAAGCCTATGTACCCAATCTCTTCTATGTAGATGAACAGTCTTTGTTAGGATTCCTTCAATGACTTTATTGGTAGATTCCACTTGGCCATTTGCTTGTGGATGATAAGGAGTTGTTTTTCTATGTCTGATCTTATACTTCTCCATCATTTGCTCCACTAGCCTTGATGTAAATTGAGCTCCTTGATTTGTAAAAATCTCCCTTGGGACACCAAAACGAGTAAAAATATCCTCAAAAAGAAAATTAGCTACAGATGATTCATTAGCAACAAGTAATGGTTTAGCTTCTACCTATTTAGTAACATAATCAGTGCAAACTAATATATATTTCTTTTGTCTTGATGGAGGACTAATAGGTCCTACAAAATCCAAAGCCCATTTTTCAAAAGGTTCTATGTGTACCTGAGGTTGTAATGGCATCTCACCTGAAGGAGAAGGTTTCCCTACCCTTTGGCAACTGTCACACCTTTTTACATACTCTTTAGCATCTTTAAACAAGGATGGCCAATAATATCCTAAATTAAGGATCTTATAGGCTGTCCTCTTATCTGCAAAGTGTCCACCACAAGGTTCATCATGACATGCCTTGAGAATCTCATGCATCTCATCTTCACGAACACACCTTCTAATGATCAAATCTGGACCTGTCTTGTACAACTCATTAGCAACCCATGAATATTTTGCACTATCATTAATGATTTTTCTTTTATCCCTTGCATTCATAATTGAAGGAAACTTTCCTGAAACTAAATAATTAGCAATATCAGCAAACCATGGAGTTTGAGTAGAAACTGCAAAAAGATATTCATCAGGAAATTGATCTTCAACCTGAGTGTCATCTTTGATATTTTGAATTCTAGACAGGAAGTCAGCCACAGTGTTTTGTTTTCCAGGCCTATCTAGAATAGTAATGTTGAATTCTTGCAATAGTAACAACCATCTTATAACTCTACCATTAGTGATTGATTTATTCATTAAATATCTAATGGCAGAATGATCAGTGTGAATAAAAGTTTCATAGCCGGTTATATAGTGTCTAAATTTGTTAATGGCATGAACAACAGCTAAAAACTCTTTTTCAGTTACGGTATAGTTTAACTCTGCAGGAGTCAAATTTTTACTGATATAATAGATGGCATAGGGAATTAAATCTTTTTGTCCCAATACTGCTCCCAGAGCTGTATCGGAAGCATCTGTCGAGATATGAAAAGGTAACTTCTAGTTAGGTCCCCTTAATATAGGTGCTTCAGAAATTTTGGTTTTCAGGGTTTCAAAAGCTAACTGGCAATCAGAAGTCCACTTAAATTCACAATCTTTGGTGAGTAATTTGAAGAGAGGAGATGTTATTTTGGTGAAGTTTTCTATAAATCTCCGATAGTACCCCGTAAATCCTAGAAAACTTCTTACATCTCTTTGACAACTTGGAATGGATAGGTTAGAAATAACTTCAACTTTCGCTTCATCAACTCTAATCCCATCCCCCGAAATGTGGTGCCCTAAAACAATACCTTCAGTGAACATCATAAAACATTTTTCATGACTAAGAGAAAGGTTTGCTTCTTGACATCTTTTTAAGACCTTTTCCAAGTTTTCTAAAGCCTCTTCAAATGTGTCCCCATAAACTGTAAAATCATCCATGTACACCTCTACACAGTCATGTATCAGATCAGAAAAAATTCCTAATACTGCCCTTTGGAATGTTGCAGGTGCATTGCATAACCCAAATGGCAATACTCGGGAGGCATAGGTACCCCAAGGACAAGTAAATGTGGTTTTATCTTGGTCTTCAAGTGCTACTTGGATTTGATTGTAACCACTAAACCCATCTAGGAATGAAAAGTACTTTTTACCTGCTAATGTATCTAATACTTGATCTATGAAAGGTAAGGGAAAATGGTCTTTAAGAGTAGCTTTATTCAGTTCTCGGTAATCAACACACACCCTCCATTTTCCATTTTTCTTAGGTACAATTACTAAAGGGGAAACCCACTGACTATCTGAAATAGGATAGATGAAGTTAACATTTAACAATTTTTGTAATTCTTCCTTGACAATTTCCCTAAGATTTGGATTCATCCGTCTTTGAGGTTGTCCGATTGGTTTGCAATTTGCCTCTATATAGATGTGATGAGTACAAGTCTTGGGACTTATCCGTTTCATGTCAGTGTATTCCCATGCATATGCAGAAGAATGTCTCTGTAATACTTTGACTAACTCTTCTTGTTGAGATTTTTCTAGGTTCTTGTTTATGTTCAAAGTTTTGCCTGGGAAAATTTCACTTGTAGAGCTGCCAAATTTGTCCATAGAATGAAGAGACATCTGCCTAGATGACAAAAACTCAATATTGGATCCCTCTTGAAATGATTCATGTTTGTGTTTTGGAGAGGATTCAAAGTTTTCTAGAGTATTCAGAATTTGATTATCTTCACTAATTTCTGAAATTGTGAAGAGCGGTTGTAAATTTTCTTCATCCTCTATCCATTGAGTGTCATCTAGATCTGTAATTGTCCTAGATGGAGGATATAAAGTGAATTTCTTTGTTGAACTACCATCAGAAATATACATATCACCGGACCTACAACTAATAAAAGCATCAGCTGTAGCCAATCAAGGTCTTTCTAGTATAACAGGATGGCCTCCTATATTATTCTTAGGAGTTAGGATCATGAAATCCACAGGGTACTCCCAAGAGTCTAGGGACACTGGAATGTCTTCTATTACCCCATCTGGTCTGATCACAGATCTATCTGCTAATTGTAATAGTGTGGGTGTAAAGAGAAGATTAGGAAGTTTCAGCTTGTCCATGATTTGTCTACTCATGATATTTATTGCTGCTCCTAAGTCAATGAGTGTGTTTTGAATTTCAATTCCATTGATGTGAATTTTGACAACTGGATTTCCTGGGTCAAGGTACTTTGGAATAGTAATCTTTCCCATCATAATGTCTGCTATTTGTCCTACCAGTTGAATTTTCTTGGTTTCTCTTATTCTTTTTCTTGTTGTCTTCATACTCAACTCCTTTATTGTTTTGGCTAAAATTGGGATTTCCTTGATGGCTTGCAATAATGGAATTCTAATGCAAACATTTCTCAATTCATCTAAGAAATCATAATTAGGCACCATGATCTGTTTTTCTACACCTCTATCAATTTGTAATCTTTCCGGAAAGGGAGGTATAGAAGTAGATGTGGATGGTTGCTCTAATACAAGAGTTGGATTTATTGGATCTTTTTGTTTTAGTTTTTCAATGTGTGGGTCTTGAAAGGATGTGTCTTCCTCAAGACTTTTATTCACCCGTAGGGAGTCTTCCTCAGAATTATCTTTTTCTTGTATGATCACAGAAGGTTTCCTTTTTTCAAGTATTCTTCCAGACCTCAGTTGAACATCACTAAGGTCTAAAGGAGTGATTAAATAAGTTGGAAACTGTTGGCCTTCTATCATGTATGTATTCTGAGGGTTCTTATTATTGGGGTTTGGTATGGGTTGAGCTGGCAATTGATTGGATTTTTGAGGGAATGGTAATGGAAGTGGTTGATTTTGATGTGGTTGGTTCGAATGATGTTGTTGAGGATTTTGTTGAAAATTTTGTTGAAGATTTTGAGGGAAATTTTGTTGAGGATTTTGAGGATAAAAATGTGGATATGGTGGATAGGATGGTGGATACTGATAATATGGAGAGTATCTTCCATAGGGAATTTGTGTTCCTTGTGCCCAAGATTGCGATTGATTTTGAAATTGGGGCCAAGGTTGCTGCCAAGAATTCCAAGGTGGAGGTTGATTATACATTTGATCATGGAATCCTTGTGTCTGAGGTCCCTGCCAAGGTCTTCTAGATACAAGGTTAAGAGATTCTGTGGATTCTGTAGGAGTTTCTTCCTGAAAAACAACCTTGAGACCAGGAAGAGAAGGACAATTCTTGGTCTCATGTTTCTCAGAACAAATGACACAGGTTTCTATAACTTTTACATCCAAAGGACACTCTCTTAGGGCATGTTTCTTTCTACATTTGGGACAAAAGATTGCCAAAGCATCAGATTCAGCCTTCTGCTTGTTTTGTATCTTAAGGGTGTCTATTTGTTCACTAAGACTCCCTAAGATATCAGATTTAAAGTCATCAAGCATGTGTCCTATTTCCGATCTACTTACTGTCCCAGAAGCAGATTTACTTGCCCTTGCAAGAGCAGGATCTCTTGGACCTTTGACAGTTTTAGATTTCCCTCTGGAAAGGTTGATACATAACTCAGATATTTCAGGTAATGTAAGTTGTGATATATCCCCTTTTCCCATCATGTTAAGAATATCCAACCATTCATCCCTAATTGTTTTCAACAAAAGAGTTTTTAAGGTGTCTTGATCTAGATTTTCCATTTTCGCCCTTTTGATGTTGTAATTAAATCTTTCCAACAAATCTTCTAAGTTTTCATCTTCTTTTTGTAACATCTTGAACACTTCTTCCTTATGATTAACCGACATACAATAATCCAAGTATCTCTCTAGAAATGCTTGTTTCATTTCTTCCCATGTTCTAATAGAACTACTGATTAGACTCATAAACCACTTCAATGCCGCTCCCTTCAAATTTGAAGGAAATAATTTCAGTTTTTGAGCATCTTGTAGGTAGTCATAAGTCCTACACAGCACTTCAAATTCGAATAAGAAAGTTTCAGGATCTTCAGTTTTAAGTCCATAGAAGTTTGGAAGGACAGAGGGTGAAATGTTTTTCATGGTTGTATTGGTGTCTTCATCAAGTATAGGGAACCCAAAAGAGCTTCCTATTCTACCTCTTCCTCCATCTGCACCTCTACCTCCTTCTCCTCTTCCTCATTCTCCTCTACCTCTGCCTCTACCTCCAAATAAAGTGTGTTCTCCATTAAAAACTCCTCCCCCTCCTTCTTCTGCCATGGTTGACTCTCCTGTGGAAGTAGAAAGGTTTGTATCCCCAACAAGAGTTTTTAGATCTTCTTCTATGGCAGGTTCAGTGGATGAAGTGGAAGGTTTCTCTAATGGAATAGTTGACCTTAGATCTTCTAGAAGTCCAGGATCAAGGGAGGATGGAAGATGGGTTTGAGTTGAAGGTGTACTATCTCTGGATCTAGATGAAACAAGTGGTGTTCTAGAAATCAAAATTCTGCCTCTGCTGCTTATAAATCTTCCCCTTGAATCTCTCTCCCTACGCATAAAATTGTTTTTGGATGCTAAGAAACAAAGGTTACCTAGTTTTCACTTCCCCGGCAACGAAGCCAAAATGTTTGGTCTCAATCTAGTCTCCTAAACTGAGCTCATTTAATTGTCAACCAGGATTTGTAAACTGCTGAAGTGAAGTGTACTGTATGTACCTAGGTACTTGTTTCCTAATGCATTGTGTGTAGTGTTTTGTGATGTTTTTGGTCTTTTGTAATGATTTATGATGTTTTTGGTCTTTTTGGTGGTTTTATGTTTACAAGGGGAAATGCCTAGAAAGCTAATGGAAAGGAACTGGCGATCAAAACAGAGTTAAGCCTAATTGATGGAATGACAAATGGAAAATGCAATTGGAAACACTGAAGCAGAATCAAATCTAAACTATGACAAAGTAAAAGCAAAGCTTGATAATGACTTTTAAGCAAATGATTCAAAACACAAATTAAACTTGAGAAGTGATCACTAAGTATGCAAATCCTCTAAATAAACAGTGAAACAACTAACTTACAATGATGCAATACTTTGTCCTTGATTAGAGATTTGAAACATAATTAGAGGAAAGACATTGTTATCATCATAAGATCTTCTATTCTAGAACTAGTTCCTATCTCTATTCTGCAATTCAATTGAATGTCACAAAACCTTTACTCAAAAGTTATTGATTTCTTTTCAAAGTAGGCTTTTGAGGGAGGACTATGTTTATGAAATGATAAGGAAATTGCAGAGATACTTCAGGCCTTATAGTGATGTTGTCTTCTGTTCATATGGTTATGGATCATTTGTAGATTTTAGAACAAGAAGATGTTTGTGAATAATGAAGGTTGTCTTGTTAATCTTAACAACTGAAGTAATCTATTGTTCAGTGGATGACAATCTGAATGGGAAGTGCAAGTGCAATGAGTTAATCTAAAAATGAACTTAAGATGCCACTAATCTAGAACAATGCTGAACTACAAGTCATCATCAAACTCAGAACAAAGTAACTGAACATGTTTTAAGTGCAATTAAACTCCGGAGTATTCTAACTATGCTATCATGCATTATTCTATGAAGTTACACAATCTGTTTGTCCATCATTAGTGATATTTTGGAAGAATTCCTTCTTTTGGAAGAGCTAGAACAATTCTGACTGTGTAATTGAGTGCAATTGTAAGCAAATAGACTGAAAGCAAATGAAAAACTAAGATATCATATCCATATCCTACTCGTCATTATGATGTCTTGGGCAAGCATTTAAGAGCAAGAACAGAGATGATACTTAGTACAAACACACAACTAAATCATTCATTATCACGGTCATGTCTTGAACTTCTTAAGAATTTCTTGGAAGAGTTTCTTCTTGTGGAAGAGTGATTAGAACAAGTGTAACCGTGATAGTGAACAACAAAAATTACAACTAAATCCTACTACTATAGCCATTCATCATTCATCATTATAATCTTTTGGAAGAATTTCTTCTTGTGGAAGAGTTGGAATGAATATAACTACAGTAGCTAATTAAAAACCACTATGAATTCAACTTCAAATCCTACAATACTATAGCTATTCCTCATTCTTCATTGTAATCTTTTGGAAGAATTTCTTCTTGTGGAAGAATTAGAATGAGTACAACTACAGTAGACTAATTAAAACAACTATTAATTCAAATGGAAAACGTAAAGGCAGCTAGAATACTTATCTAATTTACGCAAAATAAATCCGTGCAAGAGGCAGGGGCCCTCTACCACCTAACGGAATTCAACTCCAAATTAAATCACGCTTTCAAAACAACACGGTCTGCTCCATTAAAGATGAAATAGTTTGAAAATAACACTCTGCGTCTTCATAAATGTAGCACAGAGTCTAAACAAAATCTAGCATCAAATATAACATAAAATCTCTAACATAGCTCTCAGTCTCCCAAGCCTTTATAAAGCAAATGCACATAACAATACTTGCAACAATTCAGGAACACTGTCTTTCCTTATCGGAATCACGTTAGGACTCTTTGAAGTGGCTGCGTGAAGAGGAAAAGACATCTGGACTGAGACAGTCCTAATAGAAGTCTTCCTTCCTAAATGTGTTCCCACATTCAAAACCATACCCAGAATTCGTTTCTTCCTCCATGATGAGCAATGAACCATGTAGACATGACGTGGATCATGCCCATATGCGGTTTTTCTCAAGAGGCCACCTGGAATATACTCAAACGTGAAGGCAGCTGCAGAATCGCCGGTTAGCTACGGAATGTCTGCATTCTGCAGCTAGTTCCGGTCAAAATGCTTTACAATGGCAAAAATCACAAAACTTAGCAAGTCAGTCATGTAAATCATTCTAGAAGTAATTTTAACTATATTCATTGATCAATTGGGTCTAGGATAGCAATGGACAAGAGAAAATGAGGTAAAATGAGGTGAAAGAAAGCACAATTTTGAGGCTCAACATACCCCCACTGCTGTCTCTTTGCATGTCCTCATGCAAATTATCCTATGAACTCAGAGGCTTCTGCAAGGACATCTAATCCTCTTCTTCTCCTTTGTCTGGAAGCTAGAGGTCTTCTGGGTTTCCTGATAACAAGTTTGAAACTTAGGTTGGTGAGTGCCATGATTAACTTTTTGTTCCTTGTCTTCAACTTCTCATTGGTCTTCTCCACTTTGTCTATATGCAGGGATAAGGTTGAGTTCATATCAGTTTTGAGCTTGACTTGATCCTTGAGAATTTCATTCTCATTTTTGATGTGTCTATTCAGTAATTCCAACTCATACCTATCCCTTCTTAATATATCTATTTCAGACAGTGGAGGACTGGGTTTCTCTCTCTGCTTTCTGAAGCTCTTCTCTCCAAAGTTTCCACATAGTCATAAATTTCCTGTTGAGCAGGGTCAACTTCAGGGGTTCCTTCATAAAAATCCTCTTCAACATCCTCTTCAATGGATGTTTCTTCATCTTCTATATTGATTACCCCTGTTTGTTTGATTAGTGTTTTCTTCAGTTTTCCCTTTAATCTGTGGCTTCTCCTAGGCTGAGAGGATCCCTCTCCTTTCTCTGCGGCAGATTCCTTGATTATCTTCTCTTCCTTAAGTTGCCTCTTAATTCGAGTCAACTTCTCTAAAATGATTTCCTCACTGCTCTCTTGGACTGGTTTGTCAATTTCAACTTTTGAAGCCCTCCATTTCCTACTTCTCTTTGTAGGTTGTGGTTCAGGTGATGGTTCTTTTGCTTCTTCAAAATTATTTCTTATTAAGAAATCGTCCCATGTATCATTTGTTTTAGCTAGATGATGCTCAATCAAAATTTTGACCAAACCATGATGATATAGGGTTGTCTCTAAAAATTGAACTCTTCTCTGAACACAGGAAGCCATCTTCTTCAGACTTTGAAGCAAGAAATATGGTAGGTTTAAGTCTTCCCCCAGGAAATACATCATTAGTCTAATGTGGTAGACATAAAATGTTCCATATCTACCCTCACATGTAATAAATTTTTGCAGAAGAAGTAGTATGTTTCTCCATTTGTTTTTCAATGCAGAACTGGGAATTCCTTTCTTAAATACAGTAACATCCATACCTGGTGATTTAAAAAAAAAATTCCAGGATTCATTGTGGAATTCTCTATTTTTGAACCATCTCTCTCCAGTTCTGAGCAATCCCGTAGCCTCTGCAATGAAAACTTCAGTGACAGTAAATTTTACATCACCCACCTCAACTTCGGTTCCTTGAAATGATCTTGCAAATGTTTTAGTGACTTCCTTGTGGAAGCCATTAAATTTCTCCAAAAATTGAAGCCATCCTATTTGTTGTAACATTTCTTTGCATTGAGGGTAGCCTTCTAAATATTTTGAACCCACTGGTTCAGTCCTTACAATGAAACCCATGATTACTTCTTCAATGTTCAAATTAACACTCTTCTATCCACAAAAATAATGACTTTCCCCTTTGAATTGTAATGGCTTCAAGTTCTGAATGGAAATGGTTTTAAACTTGGAATGACATACCTCTGATTTATAGTGGCAACAGCTTCAAAACCTCGAGCTGATATGCCTCTGTTGACAATTGAACTTTGGATTGATATGTCTCTGTTTGACAGTGACAACTGACTTCAACTTCTTCACTGCAATACCTCTGGCTCTTGGTAGCAAATGGTTTCGATTTCAACACTGCAACACCTCTGGCTCTTGGTAGCAAATGGTTTCGATTTCAACACTGCAACACCTCTGTCTCTGGTAGCAAATGGTTTCGATTTCAACACTGCAACACCTCTGTCTCTGGTAGCAAATGGTTTCAATTTCAACACTGTAACACCTCTGTCTCTGGTAGCAAAAGACTTCAAACTCCACACTGATACACTTCTGTGTTTATAGTAAAAATGCTCAAACTCTGCCCACAGTGATACTTTGTATACCCACGGAATCAAATGGCTTCAAATTCTCACGCTGCTATGCTTCCAAATTTACCCTTTTGCTCTGCTCTGAGTTTACAATGCTCAATGCTATTCAAACTGATATCCTTTGGCTCTGCTCTCAGTGATAAGAATATCTCTGTCTACGGAATGGAATGCCGGCTACAGAATGGAGTTATGGCAGTGGTCACGGAATGAAGTAGTGGAGTGAGGTGGAGGGAATGTATTAATGATTGAAGAGACGGCGAAGATTTTTACGACGGCAGAGGAAATCATCATTGAATGATTTGGTTAAGAGACGTGGAGAATTCAAATACCTCGGCCATTTTTTTAACCGCTTAAATGATATCGGATATGAAATTTGAAATGGAAGATTTTAATCCAAAGTCTGTGGAGGGTTTATTGGTGTTGATCAATAAAAACAATTAAAATAGCCTTTTCAAACAATCCATAACTAAACTATGCTAAAATATTATGAAATGCCATTATAATTTAAACTTGTTACCTCTGCCCTTCATTTGATTTTTGTAGTCTTTGTCTTCTCTGCTCATCTCTGGAGGAGCCAAGGAATGTGGGTCGGCACCATGTGGTAGATAATCTTCTATTTCGATGAGCAGT
Source organism: Pinus albicaulis (assembly GCA_034641835.2). Classification (NCBI taxonomy): domain Eukaryota; kingdom Viridiplantae; phylum Streptophyta; class Pinopsida; order Pinales; family Pinaceae; genus Pinus; species Pinus albicaulis. The sequence continues at coordinate 964,949,627 of CM076575.1, forward strand.
TGCACCATGTGGTAGATAATCTTCTATTTCGATGAGCAGTTGTGATTAACAGGCTTTGGAGTAGAGAAGTATCACTTTACTCTGTGTTGTACACATTTATGTCATTCTTAGCAGATATTTATGTCCTTATTATAAGTAAATATTCAAAAAATGCATCCTTCTCTTGTATCTTGTGAAACAAATTTAGATTTAAATGCAGATAGATGTTTACAGTCTTGAACGTTCCATGCTGATTTTTTGACAATTTCTATTGAACTTATTGCATACTATATAGTGTTACATGACCTGGAAACAAATAAACTGCAATATAAATAAAATATCAATTATTGTCTCATCTTTTTGGGTTTGAAATTTTTGAAATAACTTGTGATGATATAAGCAGTAAAAGAAAAATAATTATAGAACACTCAGTGAAGAAGACAAGTCTACAGAACTAGTTCTATCAAGTCTATTAGTATCTAAGACATCCATCATGTATTCATAAATTTAAATAGAACTAAAAGCTATATATGAAGACCATCATTCCTCTAATTGAATAATAAAAAGAACTTGAAATACAGGTATGACTATCTCAGTCTTAAAAAGAAGGGTATTGATAATAGAAACAAGAAACTGCAGTAAAGGAGATACAGTGACCCAATCACATATTAACTCTAAAAATCCATCATTATCAGAAAACACACATCATTGGTTACAATTTGTTGCAATTCAAAATTCATTTCTAACAGTGATCCTATTATCAACAATTTCTATAAAGCTAAATAATGAGGTTCATGTTGTACTTCCATACATATAAAAAAATCCATCAGAAACCAAGCTTCTACTCTAAACATCATTTTTAACTATTCTCCATGATTTACTCTGATCTCTCTGCATATCACACCACTTTTTCATCATTGAGATTGATTCTGACCATGGCTTCTCCCAAATCACAACTAACCTCAGCCAGAACGTGAGAGTCATTATAGTGAGTTACAGCCTGTACAATTTCTCGAGCCCTGCGAGCTGGATCACCACTTTTGAAAACCCAATCACCACAATGTCATTTTTTTCCTTCCCAACAGCAGAATCACCCACTTTTCCTGGCGAAGACGACTAGTTAAAAATATTTGAAGCACATTTCTGAAAATCTTCTGTCACATTTAACTCTGTTTTCAATTTCTTAAGCTTCTCAAACAATCTTAAAGCTTCCTCTCTTTCTTTGCATAAAGATTGTCGTTGTTCAATCTCAGCTTCAAACTCAGTTTCCCTTTCTTTTAGTGTGGCCTTGTGATCATCAATGAGCTTTTGGATCTCCTCCTACAATAACAGCAAGATTATTATGGAATCCGATCAAAAATTAAAAAAATAAAACAGTATCTGAAATCACAAGATAATTACAATAAAGAGCATGATACTAAAGTAAGAATAAGGAACTGGAGCTGCTGGATCCTGGACAAAGTGGTTGTGTTGATTAACAGTAAGCAAGGTAAAGTATTCTCCTATTAATCTTATTTCACATCAGAATACATTAAATGGATGATGCTACAATGCTTAAAATAAATGTTCCAATTTAATAAATCATCCACACAGATCGTTTTTAGAAGAAACTCACACTCTCCATACTGAAATTTTTTTCTTGTAAGGCATACAACTCTTCTTCTTTCTCCTTAATAACAGTTTCTCCTTTAGCAACATCTTGCATAGGGGAGGAACACGTCACCATTGACATAGTGAGTGTAAGTTCATAATTCTTACCATTTCTTAAAATAAATGGGTATATTCCTCTTACCACCCTTGAAAAGAAATGTATTTTAGCTTCAATTTCAAGACTTGCATGTTTCATGTTTTCACTTCTCAATCAAACCTACCCTTTTATATGGTTATGAAGTTTGGGGAACATACCATATGGGAGTATAATGAAATAGGATAGAGATATCTTATGTCAAAAAGTTATCCAAACATCTTCACACCAAGAAATAAACATATAACCTTATCATTATTGCAAAAATTAGCATAGACCCACTCATTACATCAATGACCTTTCATATCCATGATTATGATACACCAGATCAGATGATTGGGAAACTGACAAAATTGTCTTCTTAGATATCCATATTTTATCCTCAACTTATTTGTGGAGCTAGAAAAAAACAAGGTTGATACATGTTGGTCTACAAGATCCTCTTCGTTACTTCAACTCATTAACCTTGATATTTACAAACCACCCCTATGCAAATTTTTACTGGATGTTCCTTATCTTCCTTATTGAAACATAAGCAAAATAATTTATGTAAGATTTATAGAACATGATTTTATCCACATGGTATCAGCCCAAAGAGCCATGTTGTATTCCAAAAATTACATACTTAGACTTATAAATCTAATGTAGTGATGGGATGAGCTAGTTGAGTCCATAGGCTACACCAAATTATAGTTACCTCTCACCTTGAAGGCCTTTTCCATACAATTTAGAGTTTGCATGCACCAATTTCACATTTAGATAGACCAACATATCCCTTGAGAGCCACATTTTGTATAATCTCCCTTCAGAGCCACATGTGAGTAGCTAATATAGACTCAACATACTTCAAGCCTTTCCAATGACATGCTAGTTCTTGTGCTTATGCTTGTTTATGTGTGCAAGTGCATGTAACAGGGATTGGATATTGATGCAGGTCCTTAAATAATTTTGCGGATTAGATACACCTAATCAAATTAAATTTTACACATGGATCCTCGTAATTCCAAAATTAGGCCCATGGATCTGAAAATTAAGGAGGGAACTATGTCATACATCTAGGTTTGAGGTGGAGTATGGTCATATTTCTGCTAGAAATTGTATCTAGCCCATAGGTCTCTCGTTTGATTTCACAATAGGATAGAACTGAGATCTATGAGAATCATTTCACCAAGACTGTAGAATCATCATGAATTAGATAGTAACCAAACTGTGATATCAATGAACTGTGGTGGTATGGAATTACACCGAGATCCTTAAATTGTGATATAGTACCAAGACAGTGAGGGAATGTCACTGTGGCATCACCAAAACTTTTCCTAAGTTCTCTTCTCCAGTTTGAATTGTAATCTCTACAATTACACTGATATTATGTGTATCCTTATCTGAGCCTCTTTGGGAAATGATATCCGAACTGTTGACTGTAATTTTCCATCCAAATTTCAGACTGTGATATTATACTTGGGATAGCATTGAGATATTCCTTGACATCCTCCACAGTAGACCCAATTGATAGCCTAGTATTTGAGATCAGTGAAATAGGATTTTTGACCAACACCTAAGTTCAATATCACATTAAAATATTTGGATTACCAACATCCATATTAAACCAAAAAGTAAAATCATTGGTTCCTATAATTGTTTGAGACATCAAATATCTAATTGGTAAATTCGTAACTCACTACATTCAAGGCTCTCTACATCGGAAATAACAGTGCTCTCCCCATGGTAATTAAAATGATGTGATGATCTAAAATGTTAAATTTTTTGTACATTATATTTTCTCCATGACCAGACCAAATTATTCCTTGATGCAAAATTAAGGTCAAAAACTTATAGGTTGTATGAGCGGAAGTCCTCTATCTCACATTTTAGGTTCTTTAGATCAAGTGCATGGACCCACTTGTATCATGAAAGACATGATATATAACCTGTCCATTAGAATCCTCATAGCAATCTGGTTTGCTACTATAATATTTATGACCCTCCCTCTCAGCAAGTGGCTAAGCATCACGGTACTATCTTTGATGATCCTTTTCATGGTGACTAATAGGATCTCTTTTATAGCTCCTCTCTGGTGATGATTCTCAGCATGTATCCATGGAACATGCCTCTTCTTCTATTGTTGGGTTGCTTGTTGATGAATTACAACTAGTTTTAGTGAGCCTTTCCACATCTCCATCATTTGTTGGTCCACCTATACAAATGTCAAAATCCTCATTTCATCCTTTTTAGTTATTGAATAGTTTATGTGGAGTCGGGACTAAAGGGATTACTTCAGCATTACCAACATCCTATCCATTGGATGTTTATTCCATCCTTCCCTTACCAGATGAGGTCATCATTCTTGGTACTTCATCTTGAAGTGTACCACCTAGCAATGCTTCTCCTTCCAGAATCTAGTGATGCCCAACTTTGAGATAATATTGTTCATGTGGATGTACAACAATTTTATGATGATGGTAACAAACCCTCTACTACACCAACACATGCTCAAAGAGCTTCAACAACCAATAGGCTTCACAATAAAAAGCCATGTTTTTAGATTCAATAGTGCTCCCAAAGTAACAGAATCAAGTAATATAACACTATATGTGCATTCTTCATACTTCCAACTGAGCTAGTATTAGAATATCCATGCAATCTTATATCCCAGTCATATAGTCTCAAAATGTATATCTTGCTTCAGATAGATTAAGGTATGACACATAAGTTTCATTTTTCAATTCCAGAAATAAGACTTTTTTTTTGTTCCAATTGTGAGATATTAGACTTCAAATTTGTTTCTTGAGGGGTTCCGAAAGTCAGTCGGACCGGCTCCGAATCGACCAAGCCAACTGAGCCAAGCCCTCGGTCAGACTGACTCGGTAGAAGTTTGTGACCGAACTGGCTGATTCGGTCACTGACTCGAGGCCGGTTCGGTGATCGAACATAGGATGTTTGGTATTTTGTCCAAAATGAAACTCGTGTTGTTCTGGAAAGACATGCTGAGAGAACCATATCCTTTCTTATTACTAAACATTGCACTCTACTTGATACATTGTGCTAATACTTATCCCATATTGGTCGTTAAAGAGTCATACTAGTTCTTATGTTTTAGTAGGGGTAGTGTCTTCCTGGCGTTCTAAAATTTGACCGGCTGGTTTGACCAGTGGGCATGTTGACCAGCCGGTTTGACTGGTTACCTATACTGTTAGTAACCTAGTGAATTGAATATGGCTCAAAGCTAAATTATTGAAAATTAAATATTAGTTTTAGCATTCACTAGATACATAAAGGAACCTCTCGACTGTCTATAAATTCACTAGATAACATGTTTATAAGGTGGCAATGCTACCAACAAAGAAAGGGTAAGAGGTTACCATGGTTTAATGTAGATTCTCTGACCCAGAGACTACACGATCTCCTTGAGGCTTAGTCTGCATCATGTCAATATCCTTTGTACCCTGAAAAGTAGAAACTAAAGTTAACAGTCAAGTTTGCAAAAAGAAATATAATAAACACTATAAATATGCTTAACGAAAAGTATCAATACCTGTGTCACGACTAGAACCTTAGAAGGAATAATCTCTTCAGGCATCCCTTCATGTGTAGTGCTAACCTGAAAATTCCATAATGTTAAGACTCATACCATATAAATTTATGTGACATAAATTCAATTTCAATTTGACATACAAAAATATAGAAAGATAGTAATGAGTAATGGCTGTGGCATCTGTACATGATCATGTCCACAATCTATAGAATGAGCATGAGGGGAAAGGTAATGTTGTTCTAGGAATGTTCTAAACTGCATAAGTTAAATAAATATATTGGAATCAGTTTTTTGAGACTAAATGTATATATACAGCAAAAAAACATGTTAGATCAAAACCTGTTTGTACCTACCTCGCCCATGGTGTGCATTTGTACTGTCCTGGACTGCTCATAGAGGTCTCTACATGAGGATGCATACTCAATAAGCTCATCTCACTCCATATCCCTGAACACGTCATCTGGGATACTCACAAATGAACGCCCTCCTACACTAGATGAAGGTTGGCTCGCCCCTAAGATGACTTCCACACCTCCTAAAGTAGCTGCAATATGTTCTTGTATCTTATCCCTCATTTGTGATGCAACACTGGAGATAACAGCTAACTCCTCTGGAAGTGTAACTACCCTAGGTGGTCGAGCTGCTAAACGAGGTGCTGGAGGCCTAAACCCAACATCTCGCATAGCATCAGGTCGTTCATATGTACGACATTTTCCAGCTCCATAGAATTTAGACCTAGTATTTGTATAGTTAGGGTCCATGTGCTCTTGGAATTGAGCAAACAACGTCCTAACAAAATATTGCAGCACCTCATCATTATTTGGGAACTTCCCGTATGCATATAGCAACTTCTCATAAATATGGGGTGCAATATTAGGATCATTGAATCTTGCAATATTCAGACATTTTTTTCCTTTAGGCCGCAAGTCAAATAGTGACAAGGCCATTTCTTTAGTGACCTTACTTTTGAATTCATTGTAGGAGTGGATACCAATCACTGATGCTCTCCTCGTATGCTTCATGTCAAAAAAAACTTAGGTTGATCGTCCAACCCCATGATAAGTCTCTATCAAACTCTCCAAATTGTTCAAAACAATTTGGAGACAATTTCGACTAGGGGCAGAGAGATTGCAACTTTGAAATTCATTGCGCAATCTCGTGGAATTCTCCCTCATCCCATCAATAGTAAGTAAGGAGATGGTATCTTCCCAAGGCATCTGCTCAAGAATATCACCGGGATGGGTGTAAAGGGGATCATAGCTTGGATTTCGAGAAAACTCATGAAACCTACGACCTCTACCCTTAGGGGGGCGACCACCACCACCTGTAACATGTTAAATTATTTCACATATTAAAAATTAAATAATTTATAAGGAAATTTTGTATTTAAAAAACTTTTTTGGTAATTTGAAAATACCTGCTTGAAAAACTATCTCTTCCTCTTCATTCATACTGTGGTCCCCTGGCGAGGAATGAATGTGTCTATGACCCACTGTAAAAAACATTAAATTGTTAGAATTTAGGTACATGAGTACCAAAATAAGTTTGAAATTAAACATACATCAAACAATAAATTTTCATTTAGATTTTACCTGGAGAAGTATCCAATTGTGGGATGAATCCCACAGGCTGAGACATTGTTCTCCTTTGCCCCTCACCAGCAATAGGGCAAATGGGAACATGTCGTTGGGGTGCCTCTTGTTCGATTTCCTGACTGGGTGAACGAGTCGGATGAGTGCGTCCACCTGTGAAAGAAAAAAAAATATTCACATTAATCAATTTTTCATAACGAACAATAAATATAACCTACTTGAAAACATGACATAACTAAACAACCAATGTACCTGATAATCCTCCTCTCATGGAGGCGTCTTTGTAGGGCTCCCCTAATGCCATGGAGGGTTCTCTGTAGGGCTCACCTGCGCCTCATAAACAAATTAGAAAACAAATTATCAATCGACAGTTGAATGTCATCAACCAATGGATAACAAGTACTATATAGGTACTATGTGTGAACGCATAGGCATGTTGAAAAGTATAACTAGGTCGGTCTTCATGTTGACTATGTAATTATACTCTTATGTAAAGAATAAGTCAAAATAATATTATCTAAAGACTAGGAACCGAGCTTTCCTAGGACTGGTACAGAAGAGTGCAAAAAAGAAGACTTTATCATCATTACAACCAAGATCTAATCCTTACCCTTGAAGAAGACCATTCAAAGAGAAATCACTAACACATCTTTTCTCCACCATAGAAGAAATAAAGATGAAGACTTTATCTTCATTTATCAAGTAAGTATCTTTCATTCTATAATCAAATTTTGTTTAAATGACTTTGTTTTGGCAGGGAGATCTATAAGCTGGTTGGGTTACCAAGATTCCTTGCATGAGGAGAATAGTCCCAGTCCTCGAACAAAGTAAGGTTAAATTTCACTTAGACCAGATTTATACAAAATTGAGGTATCAAAGAATGAAGGGATATCTTCATAAGATCTTAACTGTGAGATATGAAAATGACGATAAGGTGGACAACGTAAGAAGGAGAGAGATTCTATAGAAATGTAGCCATAATTTTCAAGGTTCCTCCTTAACTCTATAATTGTTATGGAACACTTTAGACATGTTTCTCCCATTCATGAAAAGCATCCCACAGTTGCACTTTCAATTCCACAAAGAAGAGAGTATTGTTCGTTTAATTCCACCTTCCTCCACCACTACTAGTTGCACTCAACACACCATTGAAACCATTTGAATAAGTACATGGCACCACATGGCACCATTTTATTGAACTTCATGAGGGTTGCAAGCACATGACTCATACTTCAAGCACCAAGCTTCAATTTATAGCTGATTTATTTTTCGTGTCCTTATATTCATCATTGCAGTGTGATTATACTTCAATTCTATGACTTATCTTTTGACACATGCCATTAGATTAGATTCTAATTTTGAGTACAATGCCTTTCCTAATGATTAAAGTGATAGATTTCATGCAATAAGGTCTCCAAGGTAACAGGAAAAACAGCTAGCAAATCTCTCTCAGAATTACCACTATATCACAAAGATATACCATGACTAGGGCTTCACTACTTCAACTCAAAAGTTGTAACAAAGACAAAAGAAAATAAAACTGGCTTGTTCAATCTCCTGAGATTACTTGGTATCCGAGCTACATTATGGTGAAAGATTAGCCTTGAAGTCAAAATCATTTGGCCTAGTTCAAGAACACTTTTCAAATGAAGGGTGAAATCATCTATTATTACAGTAGGTCGAAAATATGAAGGTGCCCTGCAACAAAAATACCATAAAAAAATATGTTACGAGGAATTTCCTTTTTTGATTTGTTTCTCCTTGATGCCAACAATGAATTTTTCAGTTTGGGACTATTGCATTCTATTTTTAGTTGGGTGTACCCAATATTTTGATGTTGGTTGAACTATGAAAATTTGCAAGTATAGTTTTGAGTCACAATTGTACACTAATTGGTTTTAGTGGAAATATGACTATTGAAAGAGTAGCACCAAATTTTTTAAACACATGACCAGAGCATATCCAAAATATCGAACTATTAGTGAGAGTAGAGACATTATTTTTAAGGGGATGGAAAATTATAGCAACACCCTCTTAGATACACCCCACATAATATCTAACATGTATATATGAAATTTGAAGAATACCATGCACTAGAGACAAGGGTTGGACACAACACGCATACCCTCAATTTCCATGTTAAAATGTAGGATTAAAATGTAGGAGTAAGAAACATACCATACCCCATAAAGCAAGATAGGACAACAAAATGATATATTTGGAGTTTTGAGGAAGGTATAACCATGACCAATTAGAAGACGAGCCCTTTAATAGTATTTCTTAGGAATAAGATAAGATAACAATGAGCTCCTTAAAAAAATCCAAATAATTGTGAAAATGTTGTGGGAAAAAACCAACTTAATATGAGAAAATTGTTGACTCCTCAATTTACATACATATGATTAAAAAAACCCAAATCACAATGTATGACATGTAAGAGGAATATAATAGTCAAGGTGGGTAGCTCTTCTCTCCACCACCACTAATTAAAAATACCTTGGCCACCATGAGGTAGATCCCATGATTTTATAACAATTTGACAATAGAGAATGAAGCTAGGTGGGAAAACCTTTTAGAAAGTAGAGTAGGAATAGGAAATGACAAGTTTTGGTGTTGACATACTTATTGCAAACAAATATAAATACTAAATGAATTTACATGAACTATCTCTAAAGTACCAAAATAAATAAATTATCGCAAACAAATACAAATACTTGTGTAAAAATGATTTTAATCAAGTTAAAATGAAAGTTGTTAACTATTATGTGGAATACAAATACCTAATGAGTTCACCAAAAAAGAATTGCCAAATAAATGAGAAAATGCACTATGTGTGTATTACATCAGTATCAAGACAATGAAACACAAACAACTGAAAATAATTCATGATTTCCACGAAGGCTGAAGACAATAAGGCACAAAAAACTAAGCTATTGGAGGTTCACCCCCTAATTTTTTTTTACTCCATACAAACAATCCAATAGAGAGAGATGCTATGTCATTTTTGCCTCTTTCATGATCTCAAATTCCTTTTTCTTCAACTGCACTTAGATTAGTTCGAATTCAAGTTTATTATTTTCATTTCCTAACTTTAGTCTCTTCAACTATATTTACTTACTCTTACAAATTACCGGCTCCTTAAACCCCTCCTTCTCAAGCTCAAGTTGTTGTGCCTGAACCTCCACTTTCAGCGTTTTCACCTCAAGAAGTTGTCTTTGCATCCATGCTATTATTGTACTATCTTCTTCAACATCTTTTCCATTTTCATCATTTGTTTTCCCACTTGCCTCATGATTCTCTCTCCCCTTAGGAGAATATGACTGCATACCATAATCTGCCAGGATATGTAGCTTGGAATAAGAACACATTTCTTCCTAGAATAAGTGATTGGAATCTATAATTTTCATCAGACCCTTTTTTTTCCCCTCAGAAATATGATCCATAGAATAAATGAGATGATGATTCTCAACAACCTTTGATGTGTCTCTTCCAATCATATCATTTAGTGTCTTAAAATTCTTGTTCAAGTCATTGAATTTATCTTTGCACTACTGAGAATAAATATGAAATCCCTTCTCCTTCAATATTTTGGAAATAGATTTCCACTTCATCACGTGAGCACTAGACTTGTTCCTATTACATTCCTCAATAAAAAAACAAACCAATTGAATCATAAGATTCACCATGTCCCCTCTCCATTTCATAAGTTTCTAATGGTCATCAATGTGAGTTCTAGATTTCATAAGTGGATGATGTTCATCACTTTCATCTTTATCTATTCAAATGAGACTATGATGTTGATGGTGATATTGGTGTTGTTGGTTCAATTGTTGTGAATGATGGTCATCACTTTCATCTTAATCTCTGCAATTGAGACTATGATGTTTATGGGGATCTTGATGTTGTTGGTTATGTTGTAGTGAATGATGGTCATTGAGGACATCTCCAACCTCGTAGTAGACGTACTGGGCAAAGTGAAAATTGAAAACCTTTCCTCCTTGGTTCTCAATAACCATGTTTTTTTTTTTAACTTCGTTAAAACCCTAGACAACAACGAAATTAGCAAACCACAACATTTGAAATTTCATTTCAAGGCCAAATAGTAACTGGTCCTTTGCTAGGGATATATTTTCTTCACTTTCAGCTTTTTAAAAAGAGAGTACGAAGCCCAAATCAACAATCTATAAATGATATTGTCATTCAAGGCCAAACAGTAATTGGTCCTTTGCTAGGGGTAGTTTTTCTTCACTTTCACCTTTTTAAAAAGAGAGTACAAAGGCAAACTCAACAATCTATCAACGACATTGTAATTTCTTACGTTCTGATTTTCTTGTCTATACCCGTTTGGAGATATCTACAACTTTTCCAATCTTCTGTTTTTTTTTCTTTAAAAAAATGCATCATATATATAATTAATGCACAAAGAAAACATACATCGTATAGTCTTTCATTTCTATATCTCAGACTCGCAGCAGAGTTATAAGAGTTTTCCCTTCCAATATAGGCAACAAGGGAAATATGATTTCTTTCACATCCGCTGCAATAAAGTTTAACTGCTTTAGCAACCAATTTTTTGTTTTCCTCTGCAACCAAGAGGTTTTGTACAAACTTTTCAAAAAACATGGTGAGGGCCTATTCATTGGTACAATATCCTAACAAACACTACAGGCCTTTGTTCAGGGTAGAATTGATATATTTTATTTCATCTATATAGAATTTATGAAAGAATTCATGTTTGCTCCTTTTTTTGGATGTATTGCACTTTTGGTTAAATGACAATATATGTTGCCATAAATGTAATGAAATTTTTTCTATCGGTGGTTACTTTGTGATGAGTTGTGGGTGGTAAGGAGCTTGCATGCATTTTATGGTGAGACAAAAGTTTCCAAATCCATGTTGTGGGATGGGTCAAGGGGCTCATGGATCTCTATGGAAGGAGCAGTTGGCTCAACAATAATGAGGAATGTACAATGTTATGTTGGTAGGCAAAAAATTGTTTCTCACAAAAACTAAAAGATATGGAACATCCAACGCCTACAACATGAGGCTTCCACAAGGCTAAGATGGAGTGAAAACCCTTGCTATGAAGATTTGTACATAGAAGATTTTGGGGTCAAGGAGACATCAAAATTTTATTGAGTAAGAGAAGAATCCCACAATTTGATTTCCTAGAATTAAAAGTCCCGCTATTATTATATCATGATAGACTTCCTGATGGTGTGAGGGATAGGGTAAAAGATTTTTGGGATTCAAATTCTAATGTGTCACCAAATGAAAATGATCAACTGCGACGCCGTATATCTAAGGGAGTTTATGAATCTCATTCCAAACATATAACACAGGTCAGTCAAGTAGAATTATTCGAGAACTTTATGGAGAGTAATACTGATGTGAAGATTTCCCTTAGCACACTTGTGAAGCTTAAACGATGGTATGTCAGGCCTATCACTGTTCGAGACACATGTTGTCGATACCATGTAGAATTCCAATTATTGTATGAAACATTTGTAAATTTTGGCATAAAATATTGGTCAAATGACCTTCCTCCTTCAAGTGTTCGTGAATTTTTATCAAAGATATTATGTCCACGAGAGAATAATGAATTATTTTATAAAAAGGAATGTGTTGGTGGAAGAAAATGCGACAAATGTTCTCATTTGGCGCTCTACGATGAAAAGTATCCCATTGATCCTAATGATCCCAGACTGTCAAATCTCAGTCTGAATTGGAAGCGATATGAATATGTTACTTACACTCCTATTACAGATTCAAGCACAACATCAAAAAATATCACTTTACTTGACGATGAGATTCCAGTGACATCTTTTATGGAGAAGTTCAGGGTGCAAATATACAAATATATTAAGCATTGTCATATAGCACGATGGCAGGATTTACAGTTCAAGCAATCACGTGAGGTGTTCCCAAAAGGAACAATATTATCAGTGGTTGATTTCGCTAAGAATTACACATTTAGTCCACAAAAGGAGATACAAAGTGAGTATTATCATTCAGACCAAGTATCTATATTTGTGCATATTTTGTATAGACACGCAGAGCTTGCTGTCGATGGTTTTGATAGCGATGAAAATAATCGTGAGGTGATTAAGGAGTACCATTTCTACATAAGTGATGATCGAACACATGACACGTGTTTTGTTCAGCATTTTTTTAATGTTATTTATAATGAATTGTTGAAATGAAGAGTCACTTTTAAAGAAAATTGGGTATGGTCAGATGGTTGCGCTGGTCAATTTAAATCAGCAATATCATTCTATTGGCTGTCTCGTCTTCATAAGAAAACCAACATTCGACATACATGGAATTTCTTTGAGACAGAGCATGGAAAAGGAGAGCATGATGGTGCTAGGGCATGTGTAAAATGTGCACTTAGGAGGTATCAATTGAATCACTCAGCTTCCCGACTTGCAAATTCTTTAGATGTTGTTAATTGGTGCAAGGACAATTTAAGTCATGTATCCAACCCAAGGATGGTTGATGTGCATAGGTAGGCATACACATTTAACTAACAATATATTATACATGTCTATATATATATATATATATATATATATATATATATATATATATATATATGCACATATTTTGTTATCAAAAAAATATTTAATATTTTTCAAAATTTGACTCATACATATGTGTGTGTTTTTCTCAAGCAGGTACTTTTGGAATATTGCAATGGGTGATGTTGATAGATCATTGCCATTTAATTGCATTGGAATCACTAAAACAAGAAGTTTACACTCAATTAGGGGCTAAAAGGTATATATAAGAAGTTAATACATAATTTAATGTTAATAAAGAAATGTATTTGTGGGATGTGCGTTTAAAATAAGTATAATGTAAAAACCTTATGTCGGGAGTGAATTCCTTCACCGTGGGACCCGAAAACGATTAAATCATTTAACTTAGGATAAAAACTAACTTTTTGGACTTTTTCGGTATTTTTTAATATAAGGAAAATTAGTAAAGGGCTTTTACTTTTCTTAAGTAAAATGTGTTTTAACTTAGGAAAAGGGGATTTTTGCAAGGGGGAAAAGAGTGAAATAAGTGGAAAGAATGAAAAATGGAGGGGGTGGAGCATTTTTACAAGGGAATGATTTTTTAAGGAAGTAAGTGAATGAAATGATCAATTTTATGCTTATCCATGATTGTAAAAACTGATTTTACCTACCCATCTGCTACCGTAACATCTTTTCTTCCTTTTTCATGGGTGCATTTGAGCTTGCAAATCCTTGTTCATATTTATTTTAAAACATCAAACTAACTATTTCTATCCTTATTTCTTCCAAGGGCTCAGTAAGCTATTGAGCTCCTTATTACTCTCTACTTAACTATTGATCTGCCAAGATTAAACTGTTTGTCTAGATCTTTATTCTCTATCTAACAACATGAACTTTAAAGCATGAGAGGTTAATATTAAACTATTTAACCTTCATGGATTGTGGCATTTTAACAAGATGCACACAATGTTTTTTTTTGCAGTAAAAGTAAATAGTAGTGGCATTTGAATTTTCATCACTTTCATGTTTTATTTTTATCTCTTTTTGTTTGGGGTCCATTTTCATATTCTTTTTGATATTTTTTCTTTCAAGTCCTTTGATTTTTCTTTTAGGACTTTTACCCTCTTTACATTTTTTTATTTTTCTGATATGGGAAAATAATTTGCAGAAAGCAAAGTATGTACATATTTACAAGAATAATCAAATTCAATTCAAAATTATGAATCCTATTATTATATGACCCTAACAGACCCCTCCAAAGTTGAGGTGATTGTAAAATCGCCTAAGCCTACCAATGTAACAAAGGTCCGCAACTTTCTAGGTGCAATACAGTACTGGAGGAGATTCAATGCCAACTTCTCCATTATTGCATCACCCTTACACACACTGACAAGTATAAAACAAGCCTTTTAGTGGGGAGGAAATTAGCAGAAGTCCTTCGAAGCACTAAAAGAGAAAATTAGCACTGCACTAGTCCTGGTTTTACCCAATCCCCAACAGCCTTTTGAGATTGAAACCGATGCCAGTGGATATGACATGGGATTTGTATTTTTGTAGCAGAAGAAGATGACATGTTACCATTCAGAGAAGTTATCACATGTTGTCATCAATTATCCCACTTACGACAAGGAATTCTATGCCTTGGTCCAAGGTGTGAAAAAGTGGAAACACTACCTGATCGAAAAGGAAACCATTATCCATATGAATCACTAGCCCTTGTAATACCTTCAGTCACAGACCAAGCTACAACAGTCTCGTCATTTCAGGTGGATGGAGTTTCTACAACAGTTTCATCTGGTAATAAAGAATAAGAAGGGCACTAGTAACAAAGTAGGAGATATGCTCTCTCACCCTCCTATTGCTGCTTCTATTATTTTTCATAATGCTTTGTTGTCTTTTGAAAGTTATGTTGAACAATATGCTAACGATGATGACTTTAAATAAATATATGCAAAAATAACTCATGGTTCACAGGTGGATAGCTATCATCTGCAGGGGAAGCTATTGTATCACCTTGGAAAATTGTGCATACCCACAACAGAAAGGGTACATGTAATTTCAGAGGCGCATACCTCTCTTGTGTCTGGTCACTTTGGTGTCAAAAAAATATTATGTCATTTGCAAAGGTTTTTCTTTTGGCCCCATATGAAAAAATTTGTAACCCATTTTGTAAAGGGATGTGTGATGTGCTCTGTTTCAAAGCCCTGTAATAGAAAACTCAAGCTCTACACACCACTCCCTATTCAGGTTTGTCCATGGGAAAGTTTGTCGATGGACTTTCTAGGAGTTTTTCCTATGTATAAAAAGGGTCATGACTATTTGTAAGTTGTCGTAGACCGCTTTAGTAAAATGGGCATATTAATGCCTTGCAAAAAGCAGGTCACTACTGAGCAGACTGCTTATATTTTATTTCAGTGTGTTTGTGTCTACTTTGGATTGCACACATCGATTGTGTTAGATCGAGACTCTCACTTCCTTGGAGATTTTTGGACCAGCTTCTGACATATGATGTACACCAAGTTGAAGAGAAGTATGGCATTCCATCCACAAACCAACTGAAAAACAGAGGTTGTCAACAATACCATGGTACACTTGTTACGGGGCTATTGCAGCAAACATCCCAAGTTGTGGGATGAGCATCTTCCATATGTGTAGCACACCTACAACTGAGCAGTGCATTCCTCTACGCAACATTCACCATTTGAGACATGATATGGTTACTTACCAAAGGACCCTTTTGACATGATCTATGGTATGGATGAAGATGCTAGTGGACATGATGACAGGGAAAAAGCACTGTGGTTCATCGAACGGATATAGACAATTCACCAAGTAGTGCAAGAGCAGTTGGAAAAGAGTTAGGCCCAACATGATAAGCATCAAGTCAAACATCAATTTTAAGTTGGTGACAAGGTGTGGTTCCATATCAGCAAGGCTCGAATGAAGGGGGAAGGCAATAAATTATGACCAATCCGGCATGGTCCATTTACCATATTGGAGAATATGGGGAATAATGATTTCCAACTCGATTTGCACATATACATGCATATGTACTTAGTCGTGAATGTCAAAAATCTTAAACTCTATGAACCACCATTGATTATGGACACTCATGAGGTAGGATCAGTGCCTAAAGTGGATGACTTTGCACCAAAATATCTTGATGAACTTCCATAGGACATCATTCTCAATCAAAAAGCTAGGAATTCATGATGAGGATATGTGGAGTATGTCTGTGTTGGTTTCAAAGGGATGCACCCAAGTAAAACTATATGGCTTCAAAAGGAGAAGGTGAGGGAGAAATTACCTCACTTTCCTGTAGATTGATAACGCTTTTGGGGTCCAAAAGCTCTTTAGTGTGGAGGAATGATCCAGGTGGATCAAACAGGTCCAAGTACAAGTGCCTTAAGTACAAATGCTAAAAAATAAGTGTCTATAATGTGGCAAACTTAATTTCATTATGAATATCTTGTCTTTCTAATTCCAACGACGCAAACAAAACTCAATTCCAAGTGTGTATGAAGGAGTTAGGAGCAGTCAAAGTTTGAGGGTTGACTTGGTGACTTGATAGCATAAGGAGGAAATTTTTTTGCAAAAACCCGGCCACCGAATTTCGGTTAGCTCTGGCCTAATTCTAGGAAAATTATGGGGTCCTTAATTTGACTCCTTTAGTAAAATTAACTATTTTTCAAAAGGTGAATTTTTTATATGAAAATCAAACAATATATAAAAAAAGGGGTCGAAGGGTGGCCAAACCTCGTCGACCGCTCCGCAGATCATATCATAACAAAAGGGTTGTTAATGGGGGTCAGCAATGGTCATGAATCCGCTGCTCGACCACCCGACCATGTCATATGGAACGACTATGGTATAAAGGGTGGGGCCAATGATACAACCCACGGCCTCAACCCATTACAACTCATGCCCCTTATTACAATGATGCCGACAAGAGTTATGGGCGAGCCGCCCGATGCGGGTCCAACCCCCAACTCACCAACTATCCAACCACTTCACGTTAAAAAAATATGTGCGGGTTTTAAAATTAATCATGTGTGATTTAAAAAAAATAAGTTTTGACTTAATATGGAGGTGGCGGGGTCTGACCACTCGACCCCCTCCCACCAAATGTGGATCTAAACCAATTTAGCCAGCGAGCTCCTTGGGGAGTCTGCCTGGCTCACTAATATAAAAACCAGTCCTTTCATAAGTGCGCCCCGAAAGCCTGGAGTGGGCACAAAAATCAAGACAGTGGAACCATGAGCACTATGCAGGATGGGGCAGAACCGTGATCTGAGCCATTTCCAGAGGAGTCATATTTTCACTTAGTCAGATTTAGGAAAATTTTATATGGATTCTGCACTACTCAACTTCACGAATCCAACGGTGTTGTCCATTTCTTCATCATAGGTTTGAAATTTTCAGGCACTTTCAGCTGTGGAGGTATAAGGGTGTAATTTCTCATTTTATACTTGTAGTTTCATTTTTTGCCACTTAATGAAAGAGGGCCTCCCCACCATTTGAGCAAGGCCCAGAGACGTAGTCCCTCCTGGACAAACTACGATATCAATTATGTGTCTTCTTTCATGATATTAATTGCTTCTCTCTTCTTATGTTTATGCCTTTAAATTTTCTTATCCAAAGCTGCAATTTTCACATGTAATTCTTTAACACATCTGAAGGAAAATATTTTTGGATCAATCTAAAGCTCAGATCTATCAAGCACTGAGAGAGATCCTCCAATCTCTCAAGGTGCAAGCCTTTTTTTACTGTAAAATTTGAGAAAAGGTTTGCACCATGAGATATTTGATCCCTCTCATTGCTTGATAGATGTGGGGTTGAGATGGATTCAACTTGGTTCTATACATATATATATATATATATATATATATATATATATATATATATATATATATATATATATATATATACATTGGCTCTTTCTTGTTTTCTCTCTTTTTCTCATCCCCCAAACGTACACACACTCTCTCCATATATATATCCCTCTATCTCTCTCTCTTCCCCTTCTCCCCTTCTCTCTCTCTTCCCTCCCACTCTCCTATCTCCCTCGCCCTCTCTCCATTGCTCCCTTGTCACTCCCTCTTGAGAACTCCCTCTCTCTCTCCACCTTTCTCCCTCTATGTATATATTCTTCCTTCCATCTCTCCCCCCCCCTCCAACTCCATCTCTCTCTTTCTTCCCCTTCTCTCCCCTCCTCTTCTCTCTCTTCCTTCCTCTCCTCTCTGCCTCACTCTCTCTCCATATATCCCTTGTCACTCTCTCTCTCTCTCTCTCTCTCTCTCTCTCTCTACATCTACCTCTTTATGTTTTTGTTCTTTCCTCCCTCTATTTCCCCCTCCAAATCCACCCTCCAACTTGATATCTCTCTCCTTCGCTCCCTTGAGTCCCCTCTCTCTCTTTTTCTTCCCCTTCTCTCCCCTCCTCTTTTCTCTCTTCCTTCCTCTCCTCTCTGCCTCACTCTCTCTCCATATCTCCCTTGTCACTCACTAACTCTCTCTCTCTCTCTCTCTCTCTCTCTCTCTCTCTCCACATCTATCTCTTTATGTATTTATTCTTTCCTCCCTCTATTTACCCCTCCAGATCCATCTATCTATGTCTCCATCTCTCCTTCTCTCTCTCCCCTATTCTCTCTTCCTTCTTTCATTTTTCAATTTTTCTCTTCTTATTTTTTTTAACTCCATTTTCATCAACATGTCAAGATACATCAGCCCGATTGAGCAAGGGATTTGAACCTGTGATGAGTGCTATAACAGTCCGCCTCATCACCATTTAACCAAGACCCCACAAACAATCTATGTTGTTTCTTACTAATACTATTTATATTATATAAATTTCACATCTTTAAATATATAAGTATTCTCATTTTTAATTTAATTAAAACCTTAATTTAATTTCTATGGGAATAATTTTAGTAGTCATGTTATAACCTTTTTCGTTTTAGCTTCGAGTAAGAAAATGTTAAATTAAATTAAAATAAAATAATCTTATTGTTAAATAAGTTATGGTTTATGGGCATGTGGTATCGATATGCCATGGTACTTGCCCATGGTTTTGTAACAAAGCCTAATTTTTACAAGTTAATAATGTCCACTCTAAATTTCGTGTGAATATCCATGGTTAAGAATATTGTCATACTGTTATAAAATATTTTTATTGTGAAATAAATTATGTTTTTTTGGGCATGTGGTATTGATAAGCAATGGTATAGGCCCATGGTATTGTAGCAAATCCTATATACAAGATAATAATCTCCATGGTAAAGTGGGGCTCAATATCCATGGTTAAGAATATTTCATATTGTTATAAAATATTTTGATTGTAAAATAAGTTGTGTTTTTTGGCATGTGGTATTTATAATTCATGGTATTGGCCCATGGTATTGTAACAAAGCCTAATATTTTCAAGATAATAATATCCACCGAAATGTGGGGGTGAATATCCATGGTTAATAATCTTGTCATATTGTTATAAAATATTTGGGGGGTGAAATGAGTTATAGTTTTTGGGCATGAAATATTGATAAGCCATGGTAGTTATCCATGGTATTGTAACAAATCCTTTTCATAAGTTAATAACAAAATAAAAGTATAAGAAATTGAATTTTATTATTTTTACTACCTTAAAAAATTATTATTAATTGAGCTAACATTTAAATGTTTGCACTCACCTTGATATCACTTTGAAGGTGTTTCTATTTTTTAACAAAGTAGGCATTTAAGATTGTTTACATACTTACATTAAACCTACACATTTATACTTACATTGCAGCTAGACATATGCTCTATACTGGGTTGTAGAGTGCCTATTGACGCAATGAAAATTTATAGAAACACTCCCCAATGGTACGCGTTATGAATCTCCCCTAAAAGACACTTCTCTCCATACAACCACCACTGCAATCCGTGACTATGAGGCTTGGAAAGCTAGTAATAATGGATAGAATTTACTTTAGTTTGATGATGGAGTAAATAATGAGAATACATGTCAAGCTCATGATGCACTCTTCGATGTTTACTCCCAGACACGAATATTATTCCAATTTGGCCTTGGTGCAATGTTGAACTAGGATTGCTATGATATCAGTCATAAGACTAGGTATTTTTAAAAGTTTTGCATTGTCGAAAAGGCACCTAGCTCTACATGTCATTTGGATAATTTAACTCTAGCATTCTATGATTTTATGTCACACTTTCTAGTCTTGGAGGAATCCCCATTGAATTTTCCTTCAATCAAACTCCAACAATGTCATCTTGGGCTAGCATTTTCTCTCTTTACATGTTTCCCTACCCTCTAGACCTTAGTGCCTCTACTTTCTACCTTATTTCCTCTACTTTCTGTTGGGAATGCCTCTCTCTTTCCTATTCTTAGTGTCCTCCCCGCCATTGAATATTTCCTATCTATTCTCAGTGCCCTCAGTATTGGTGGCCAACATTGGGTCTGATAATTTTTAGCCCTAATCACCTTATCCATATCCTCCATATACCTCTTACGTTTGACTTGAAATTTACTATTTTCCCTCAAATATTTTCTCAAGAGTATCATGGAAGCCATAAGAGAATGGAACCTCTTTGTTCAAGGGCTCAAACTAGCATAAAATATTTGGCTTCCAACTATTGGGAACACACTTCCTCAGAAATCATGGAGGAAATTGACTTGGTTAAGAAAAAAACTAGAGTAGAGAGGTGATTCAAATCTAATACAGAGGTTTAAGAAAACACAGGTTAATGGATAGAATATAGTTGATATCAACTAGTATATTAAAACCATTACGAGAAAAGGACTTGTGGAATGTAGCAAAAAATAGTAGGAAATATTGCTCAACATAGATGCTTTGCTCACAAAACTAAAGAACAATGTTTCTAAATTTGTAGACTTAGACTCTTGCAACAATGACAACAAGATAAACCAACCATTTAAGTGGAATCCCTATTTTATTCTACTACACCAACCATTTTAGTTGACTCCCCCACTACTGTGGATGCTCTATTTAGGTGGACTCACCCAACACCTAAGGAGGCAAGATTTGCTTAACTTATAATTTAAGTTTTTTTTTTGTAAGTCAAAGTTCTATTAATTTATGTAAAAATAGTACATATAGTCAATCAAAAAATAAGTGGTCTCACCCTGACCGGGTTTGTTGACCTAAAATATCACCAGATGAAAAAAATACAAGAGTGTCGCTAAGGTCAGCGTCCACAATTGATTGGGCCATATGAACCAAAACGTAGAAAATACAAAAAATACTCCATAAATCATACTAATCACGAGATGTAATAGAAGCAGGGTTGTCAAGGGTAGTTCCAAGAGGTGGAGGACGATGTAAGTTGAACTAGATGTGTCATTCTTAGTGTGCCATCCACGCCTCTAGATTCTTGACTTTCTCCGAGAGCTGATTTTTCCCTCTCCAAACCATCACCAAACGTTCCCTATCTTGGCTTTGGGAATAGTGCAGCCACTCGAAGGAAGCCATCTACACCGCATGCTCCTCTTTCCAGATGCATTCAGTAGCATCCACCCTGTCCATTACAATACCAATGAGGGCTTGTTAGTTATCAATGAAGTAGTGCTAGAGACCCTACCCCTCTTGCGCATCCAAGTCCCATGACCCTGATTTCCACGTGCCACCACGAGAGCTGCCACCCCTTCGACTCTGTCTCTGTCCACTTTCCCCTCCACCTCGGGTCACCACATGTTTTTCGGCACTATGCAAACATGTTTCCCTAGTCCACACCACTACATGGTCCATCACCCCATCTCACACCATTGATCGACCTGTTACCTTGACATACCCCCAACTTGCCACCACCAAGGCCTCCTCGAGGTCTTGCCGAACCCCGCCGCACATTCACTGCCACCTTCACACCATGACTAGATGATACAGAGACCAAGGCCTGGGCATCCACTCCTATAGAAGAGGAGGAGGGGCTGACCCAATGAATTGGAGGCTTCATGGTAATCTAAAGGTGGGGAGCACAGTTAACCAACACTACATACATAATTCTCTGCACAATTGGGAATTCCGCATATATATGAGTCCCCAACAACACGATTAGGTAGGAGCCACCACGTTCCAAACCTCCACCGAAAATGGAACACTGGCCGGGAGGAAGGTGGTTGTTTCCTACCCGATACTAGCTCGCCCACAGTGTAATTCCAAAATTTTCAACCACATTGAACCACAAAAATAAAATTGAGGCCCCCTCGGTCCATAATGCAACAAGAACATAGACTCCTTCGGTCCAAATACCAATTATTTCCCTAAGGCAAACAAATACACATCTCCTGCACCACAGTTTCCCGATCAACGGAGGCCACCAACCTGGAAACCAAAGTCCAAACCAATTTTGAGCAAGTTGTGATGGGTTAGCCTCCCTCGCTTGTGCACGCCCAACACCACAGCTAACCCGAATTCACAAGAAAACGAACTCCAAGTTTTGGTCCAAAGTAACTGCAAACATCAACGTTTCACCACCCACAGACCACTGTTGTCTGCATTTCTTCCTCCTCCCTTGGAGAGATGTACCCTATAAGGTTGTATGTATAGAAGGAAAAATGGTCACCACCTCACTTACCGATATGGAAGCAAAACACTAATGCAAATAACACTCATCCCTGAAGGTTTTAACATTCTGTCACCCTCTTGGGCTGCACCGGAATTAAACCTCACACGGTCCTAAATCATAATGGCATCCATGATCTCATACTGAGTTAAGAATTCAAGGGACCATAAAGGCGAGCACCCCACAGATACCACTTGGTGTTATTCATGTGGGTTTGCATCCACGCGTATGCTCGTAGGAACCCCATCGGAGAGATAATTTAAGTTTTAAATTAGTCAATAATTGTGTATTTTATATAAACATGTTTTGATAATTAAACTAATATTTTTAACAAGTATTTTATGCCCTATTAATCTTATTTACAAGCTAAAAAAACAGTAACTAAAAATATTGGTTTTAAAAATAACACACCAAAAATATTATGACACAATTGAGTGAAATCAATCAATAATTATTTGCGGAAATGTTGGATTTTTATTTGCAAATTTTACTGTACTTTACAATATACAAGATACAATTTTTTCTTTTAAAATATACAAGATACAATTTTTTCTTGTCTCTATCTCTGCTAAATACGAACTTGAGTGAAATCAATCACTAAATATTTTTAGAAATATTGAAATTTTATTTTCAAACATTACTGCACTTTACAATATACAAGATACAATATTTCTTTTCTCTGTCTCTGCTAAATAAGTGTAATATTAACAAGGTTAAACTTATACATCAAGTTTGGAAACTTATGGAGCTCAGAGACAGAGAAAGAAGAGATTAAGTTTAAGCTTCAAGCTATGCTTAAAACTATCCTTTTTTTTTCAACCTAGAAAGTTTGAATTAACTACTCTTAATGTAGATTATAACTTCTGGAATCCTGTGTAATATGATTGAATAATTATTTTTAATGTAGATGAAAACCTTTGGAATCATGTGTAATATGATTGAGTAACTACTTTTAATGTAAATGAAAACTTCTAGAATCCTGTATAATATGATAGAACTTCTGAAGTCCTATGTAATATTATTAAAGAGCCTAACATACCTTTGAGTGAACACTTCACCCATCTTCAAAAACAAAAAGCTAATGGAAAACTAGCCTTATCCATGGTCTGCTTTCATAGGCATGCGTTTTATAATGATGCGCCACATTTTCACTGTTCCATCAAGGCTTCCACTAAAAAGTAGACACCCATGTTTTTCTTCAATAGTGGCAGCAATACATTGCACAGGGCTTCCATGAGTTTGAAGAGTTGCCAAACCAGTATGGACATCATAGTCCATTCCTCTGTTCCAAACAATAATGGTTTCATCAGCTGATCCACTGAATAACATATCAGAATCCCTCAATATTCCCAAACACAAAACTATGTCTAGATGTCCCCTAAGGATGCCGGTGTGGTGCATTTTTGTGGAGGAGTATCGATCTCTCTGCCAACAAATTATTCGACCATTAGAATTTCCCTCGTACAGAGCGGATCCATCAGAATTCAAAGCAATAGCTTTGACAGGCTAGTTCTAGTCGCATAGGGTTGCGAACAGCAAATGCAAGGACCATCTGATATTTTTTCTCCAGATATTGATAGTGCAGTCATCGGAGCCAGTGAATAACCATCCATTGGAGACAACAACAATAGCGTTCACTGTATCCTCATGAGCTTTGATGGTTTCCACGCATTTGAGATCTGACATTCTCCACACCTTGACAGTCTTGTCCCATGAACTAGAATACAAGAAACTGTCGTGATGGTGGGGGTATCTCTCTTCCTTCTCCCAGGTTTCTTGAAGAACTTTTCTTTGATGAGCCTATTGTAGATAGGGACATCATTAATGGCCTAGAGAATTGGTATCTTTACACACAAATTTTCCAATTCTCCCATGAGTTCAGTCTCCTTTGGGATGTGCTGGCTAAGGTGGATCAAGCGCTCAGGAAAAGGAGGTTGTTGGATCTGAGTGTTACCTTCTTCCTTTTCCTCCTCAACCTCGACAGGTTGAGATGGAGGATGGTTGACTGGGAGTACTCTTCTCGACCTGAGATTAACCTCCTGTATCTCCATAGCATAAGCTGGGTAGTATGTTTCTCCACTAGGAACCTATTGTGTCTGTTTGTTTCTTGGGTTCAAACTGGGTTGTGCAGGTATTTGAGCTATCCTAGGTGGAGCAGTATGAGTAAGATGAGGTTGAGTTTGGGGTGGAGGCATTAGAGCAGGTGGTTGATTTTGTTGAGGCCTTCGCCCTTGGGATGGATTTTTCCACTGAGGTTTTTGTGGAACATACTACTGGAATGGTTGGTTTACTAGTTGAGGATAATGTGAAGGGTTGTAAGGCCAAGTAGGAGGTGTATACCAGGATGGGGGAGTGGGGGTGTACCAAGGTTGCATGTGTGCGCTCTGGTTGTTGTGACAATAAGATTAAGGTGCACCTGACATACCTTTTTGATATGGCCTAGGGAATTAAGGCCTTCTCTAGTTGATGAAACATATTTTATCTGGCATTGCTTCCCCACCTTGATATACAACCTTAAGTCCAAGTAAGGAGGGACACTTGTATATGGCATAATTCTCTTCACAGACTAATAAAACCTCTATGACATTCAGTGGACATTCATTTCTTGGGTGC
The DNA here is from genome assembly GCA_034641835.2 of Pinus albicaulis. Lineage (NCBI taxonomy): Eukaryota > Viridiplantae > Streptophyta > Pinopsida > Pinales > Pinaceae > Pinus > Pinus albicaulis. The sequence continues at coordinate 964,975,186 of CM076575.1, forward strand.
TTCCTCGTACATCTAGGAAAAAATACAACCAAGGTTTTTTCTTCTTCCTCATGCTTCCTCTTGACCTGCATGGTGTTCATTTACAAAGCAATGGTGTGAAACATGTCACTCTTGAAGTCCTCCAACATATTCCCAATCTCATGTTTGATGGAGGTGGAAGAGGAATGGGTATTGGATGTACTTCGGCTAACTCTACCATTCTTCCTAAATGCCCTAGAATTGTTCCAGAAGACAGTTTTGATTGTTTCATAGGGTTGTTGGTAGATATCTCCTCATGATAGCATATTCAAGGTTTCTATCATTTCTTCTCTGATCCCTCAAAGAAGTACAAGTTTAAGTGAGTCAGGATCAAGAGTAGAGTTGGATCTCTTATATTTCAATTGAAAACTCTCTTCAGAGTCTTCTGAGGATTCTTCCAGCCCTAGAGTCATCCTACAAATCTCATCCTTAGTTTCCTTAGACCTACAGTAGTTTTTTTTTTTTTTGAAGATCTCTTCCATCTGTGCCCAGGTAGTGATGCTATCCCCAGGTAGACCCATGAACCAGCGCAAGGCTGCATCCTTAAGGGTGGACAATAATAGCTTCTAATTTTGATCATCATAAGTGTAGTCGTAAGTCCTAAAAACAAAATAAAATTCAAACATGAATGTCTCAGGATCCTCAGAGGTAAGTCCGTGGAGGAGTGGAAGAGCTGAGGGGATAATATTTTTCATCTTAGTTTCCCCATCTGCCTCTCTTATGGGAAACTCTCTCTCGATCCCAGCCATGGTTAAGATAAGTGAGCAGCTACCTCAGTTGGACCAATGTCTTCTTCTTCTTCCCCAATAGGTTCCTTAGAGTATTCAGAAGGCTATCCTATAGGAAGTTCAATCTCACTCCCACTGAAGAAGAGTGAAGGGTGGCTAGGAGGTGATGTGGGGGTTTTAGGTAAGATCTATCTTTTAGTATTCCTACTCCTACAAGGCATGAAAATTGGATCTTTTTTTTTTCAATATTCCTGAAATAGCATGAAAATAAAGGAAAACAGAAAAGAATGCTTAAAAAAAAATCAAAGCATCTATTAGACACCTCCTCGGTAATGGCGGAAAAAAGTGGTGAGTCTGGTATTGCGCCAAGAGTGTTGCAACTCCCAAGGGCTACCCTACTTTACTTTATCAACCCATGGTTCGTACAAACTTGGAGGTGACAGTGCTATATACATAGTAGATGAATTCTGCTCATGCCATCCTCTTCTACTTTACGAAGGGGTGCTATTTCTTAAACTATGATAAGAACTAGAAAATGAATTGCTAGAAGGAACTGACATGAATGAAACTAACTTAAATTGCATAAAGGAAATGAAAGAAAGGAAATAAAACTAAATTGTTGAAAATAAATGACAGGAAAGGAAACTAATTTAACTTGCTAAAAAGACGGAAGTGTGATGTACATTATGCGATGTCACAATTCACAATATCGCAAAGTTGGAGGAATAGAAGAAGTGATGTTCAGGAGAAGGAGAGAAATGCGAAATGCGATGGAATAGAAGCTGTGAAATGTGAAATGCGATAAGTCAAATGATGTGGTGGTAGGACAGGTGGCAGAGTGCTTTAATCATATCACAATTGGCGTTGAGAGTGAGGAAATGTTAATGGAGAGAAAATGGAGAAAGAGAAATGCGATTACGAAAAGGGATTGCAGTAATTCTGAAAGGAAAAAGGGAAAAGGTTGTGAAATGCGATTACGAAAAGGGATTGCGATAAGTCTTAAAGGAAAATGGGAATAGGTTGTGAATTGCGATCGCGGTAAGTCTTAAAGGAAAATGAGAAAAGGTTGCAAGATGCGACTGAGAAAATGGATTGTGGTAAGTCTTAAAGGAAAAAGGGAAAAGGTTGCGAAATGTGAATGTGAAAAGGGATGACGTGGCGGTAGGGTCGGTGGCAGAGTATGACATCACTATTGAAATTAGTGTTTGGAGCGGTAAGTGTTAACAGGAACCAAAGAAAAATGTGATTTGCGATTTGCGATGCGGTGGAGTACGGGGGATTATCACAATCGACGTTTGGAGTGGTAAGCGTTAATTGGAACCAAAGAAACATGTTAATTGTGATTTTCAATGCGACAGAGTATGGAGGATTATCGCAATCGGCATTTGGAGCAGTAAGTGCTGATGGGAACCAAAGAAAATTGCGATTTGCGATTTTCGATGCAGCGGATTATGGAGGATTATTGGAATCAGAAATTGGAGCAGTAAGTGTTAATGGGAACCAAAGGAAAATGTGGTTTGTGATTTGCGATGTGGCGGAGTATGGAGGATTATCGCAATTGGCGGTTGGAGTGGTAAGTGTTTATGTGAATGAAAGAAAAATGTGATTTGCGATGAGCGAAGTATGGTAGAGGGAGATTCGAGGAGCAAAGGTGGAGGTCGAATTCCAGTGGTTTTCAAGTGTTTTGCGTTAAAAATGTTAAGGCAACCATGACTAATAAAATTAAAGGAATAAGGTGGGATGAATGGTTTAAGTGTTTTTATGAATAAAAAGGTGGGTGCGATAGTGAGAATAAGCGGGAAAAAGAGGAAATGGAGGGAATAACTGCAGTGCGCAGATTGTGAAGACAGAGATGGAATATGAAGAAGGGAGGCACCATGGAGCTACTTTGGGGTTTTAGCAGTAATTATTGCAATAAATCTGATAACTTATGCTCAAAGAAACAGACAAATGCGTAAAAAAATGCAGTGCAAAGGAAGACTAAAAATGGTAATGCAAATCTACTTTTAATCTTAGAAACAATGAAGAGAAATAAGTTTTTTATTCTGTGGGAAGGTTATCCCTCCTCGAGATCTATTGATAGAGGTGAGAAGGGGGTCTTGATCCATAGATTTTTTGGTTTTTCTCCTCTATTATATTACTCACAAGCAAATGAAAAGTACAACACCACACTGAAAGAAAAACTAAATAGAAACTTGAAACATAAACGAAATTATCAGAAGTGGAGCTAATGAAATGAAATAAAGCAGATAACACATACAGAAGAGAGGATGAGGCACATGGATTGGGCCCTAACCCACAAGCCTAGCTCTCTGAAACTTAAATCAGTAAAATGAAATCAGCCTGCTCATTTCATAAAAGAATAGCCTGATACATTCATGAAAGTTTGACTGCTGAGTAAAATAATAAAAATATCAATAGCTTGCAACAAAGTTCTGACCCTTCCTAGCTCTAGCTTTGCTCTATTTATTCTATAGGGAAGCTACCAATAGCTCCCTATAAAATAGTGATTGAATCCACTTGACTCCAAGTAAAAAAATATTGAGTGCAATGCTCTTTGATTTTCTTGGCTGGCAATGGAATTCGAATTGCTAGAGAGAATCATTGGGGATCATTTTCCTTCGTTTGGAATTTGAATTGCTGGAGAGAATATTTGGGATCCTTTGGTTTCCTTTGAGAGTTAAGGAGGGTGTACAATCCTCCTATAATTTCTCCTTTCTATCTCCTCCAAGTCTTTATGATAAAATCCTTATAAAAATGCTAATAATTCATTGTTTTCTGCACTCAACCTCATATTAGGCACTTAGAGTATATTAGCCTTAATCAACACCTATACTAGCATCATAAAGACAAATAATAATAAAAATGAAAGAAAACAAGATCTAAGAAGGAAAAAAGGTGACCATTAACCCCTCCAAATATGTCTAATGATTGATCTTATCAGGGGCTACTAGCAAAAGGCATTAACTTTCATGAGATTTTTTCGTAGTTGTAAAATTTGTTTCTATTTGTATGGTGTTAGCACTAAATACATTACTTTACCTTGAGTTAGAGAAGTTAGATGTTAAAAAAAAAATCCTTTATCAAAATTTGGATGAAGATATCTATATGGAACAACCATAATGTTTTGTACAAGATCGCAACAAGATATTAGTTTGCAAGCTTAGGAAATCATTGTATGTCCTACAACAATCACCCAAGAAATGGTACAGGAAGGTTGACTCCTTTATGGTGAGACAAACTCCACTAGAAGTGAATATGAACATTGTGTGTATTTTAAACATTTCAATGTTATATTCATTATCTTGGTTTTGTATGTTGATGATATTCTTGTTGCAAGCAAAAGCACAAAGGAGATCAATAAGTTAAAGACTTATTTGCTAGGGCATCTGATATGAAGGATTTTGGGCATGGAGATAAATGAATATAGGAAAAATCGAGAGCTTTGGTCATCAAATTAGAAGTATGTGGAGAAAACAATTGTAAATTTTGGTATGAACAATGTGATACACGCTAATTTTCCTTTAGCTTCCAATTTTAAGATTTTTTTGGGCTTAAGTCCTAGTACTAATGAAGAAAAGTAGTATATCTCTCATGTACTGTATGAAAATGCAATAGGAAAATTAATGTATTTTATGGTGTCTACAAGACCTCACATTTCACATGTAATTGGAGTTCTCAGTAATTTCATTGAAAATCCATGAAAATAACATTGATAAGACGCGAAATGGGTGGTTCGGTATTTGAGAGGCACAAGTGACTATTGTATCATCTTTAGTGGTTACAGTGATTTAGTTGGTGGATATGTTGATTCAGATTATATTGGTGAATTGGAAAATATATCTACTACAATATATGTATTTACTCTTGTAGGTGGAGTGACTAGTTGGATATAAAAGCTTCAAGAAACAATTTCTTTTCCACTACTGAGGCAGAATATATAGCTTCTTCACATGCCCGTAAAGAAGCAATATAGTTGAATAATCTACTAGGTGAGCTTGGAAGGATGCAAGAGAAAGTTAATGTATTCTATGACAATCAAAATGTTTTTCATTTGGATAATAATTAGCCTCATCACAACAAAAATAAATATATTGATGTAAAATACCATTTTGTAAGAGATCTAATTGATGGCGGTGAAGTGGATCTCAAAAATTTCCACACACAGGAGAATTGTGAAGACATGATCATGAAACTAGTTTTGTTAAAAAAGTTGCACTGGTGCTTGACTTCTCTTGGCTTGTAGAAAATATGATTAATAAAGCATTCCAATACCTTGCCTTGTGGAGGTTTCCTTGACCCACTGTTAGGGTTTTACCACATAAATCCACAGTTTATTTGTATGAATTATTTTATGCTTATTTTTTTCATTTTCCTTCTTGTTTAATTAAATTTTACAGGGTAAAAATGCCAACAAAGGTGATACCGGCTTGTGGGAAGTGACCACCTTTGAAAAATGAAACCATGGGAGCGATAAGATTGTAGATTTCATCAACAAAGCTAATGAAATCAACAAAGGAAGAGGGGGAGTTGTGTTTCAAGGCATCCCACTCAGTTACCAAGGAATTGCAATGAAGCAACTAATACTAATTGGTAAAGGCTTTTTAAACATTTATCTTGGTTTCTATGTAGAGATTAAGGTCTATGAGAAAAATATTCCATAGACTTATAGGTCCATCAGTGGCCTTGATCCTATCTGACATTATCTTCTGCTCTATGGTTACATTCCCAAAGGAAGCCTTAGGCAGGTGCTCCATGGAAACAATGGAGGAGTCCTTTGGATATATATATTTAGGTAATTTGTTGTTTCATTCTTTCTCAGCTTTTAATTTCTGTGTTCATATGTATTTTTGTTATCATTTATTTTAAACATGATTATATTTTAACTTAGAGATAAATTTCGGCATTAATATAAATAAAACTTGTTTGTTAAGGATTAATATATTTCCTTTTTATCTGACATTTTAAATTTATAGAGTACACATACACTCTTAAAGTGGACCAAGAATACCCACCTATATATAGCTTTGGAGTAGTTCTACATTAGCCTTAGTATGATTCTGCTTGAGCAGATTATGGGTAAAAGGTCAGTTAAAATGATTCTGCTTGAGCTGAATATGGGTAAAAGGTCAGTTAAAGAATGTGTATTGGAGGACCGAATGAACCTTGCAGGTTAGGTGAACCATGAACCACAAGCTGCATAAGGCAATATGTTTTGAGTTTCTTCAAATTAGAAATATTTTTCTTGATAATATTTTCAAAGAAAAAGGAAAGAAAGGATGGGGTCCCTATTACTATCCCAAGAGTTACGAGCATTACAAAAGTTCTACTTATTCTAGAAAGCTAGCTAGAAATTGCTAAAATTGAAAGATAATTTTCATATGAACTAGAATATAATGGAGAAATATGTTATGACAGGGTACCAACAAGAGGCCACAAATCCATTGTCTAGCTAGGAATCACAATTTGGGAACCATGAGCCTTTGTCCAACAACACACCAAGAGCCACCATTGAAAAAATAACTACATTCTGCTAACTCACGAGAGGCAACAACCATGAACCAACAATGAATCATGAACTACAAACATGGGTTTACACACAAACCATACGCTATAAATCCACCTTGAAACATGGTCATGAACCGTAGACAAATGAGGCAACACATATTATGATTCGGTAGTTGTCCACGATCCCTCAGCCTTGAAGCCAACGAGAGGCGAGGCCAGCCAATCTTGACCATACCACACCTAAAGTCTTATGAATTTTTTAACTACCTGCCACAAAGAATTATATTACTATGTTAAAAAACCACCAATGCTAAGGCCTGGGCTAGAGTAGTTTGGTAACTTGAGGTTGCAGGCATCATGTTCCATAATTATTGAGCATTATGGGTTGCTTGAATTGTGGATACAAGCCCACCGGTCTCACTACGTGCCTAAGAGGAGATTTTTTTATCGAGGAGGATAAGAATTTCAATGTTTTTATATACTCCCTGAGTCATGCCTTACTAGAAGTAGATAAGACAAGGCCCGATATTTTTAATTCTTAAGGTGCCATGAGTCCAAATAATTAAATCTTGTGAATAGTGATAAAACAAATGCCACTCTTAGAGGGTCATACCATGATTGTGAAGTTGTAGGGTCATACCATTATTGTGAAGTTGTGCAGCCAATTTAGAGTCCCAAGCCAACCTACAAGTAAAGGATGGTGAGGGTGGCCAAATGAAAAACAACCAAGAGTGAGGCAAACATTCCAATGCCAAGACAGAAAAAACATGCTCAAGACTAGACCAATTAAGGAGTGCAGGGAGAGGATAAATTTGACAGACATGAAAACTCTACAATGACAAAACATAAATAGGGCGGGGATCTTGGTAGATATTTTGGTCAAATGAACCCAAAAAATAATAGAAAGGACATAGCTCTGAGCGACGCAAGAGGTGAGAGGATGTCATCTCACTATGGAAAAATCTTCAAAGGATGTTCACACCTACAGTGATGTTGTTGTGCACGTATTCATGTAGGTACCATGTGTCGAAGTCGTGCCACCTAGGAAAGAAGGAAACATCTCTATGTATTTTCTTTATCTAATAATGCATTTTATTTTACCTTCTGTAATTACAAAATAAAAAGTAAGGAGAATTATAGCATTGTTTATAAAATTCTCATCTCTACCTCGTAATAAACACTGTGGTATTGTTTCCAGAGCTGTGCTATTCCTTTTTCATGTCTCTATTCTATTATGTGATTCTCTTCCTTAGTTTTTCAGATCTACAAGTATATCAATTGGTATCAGAGCATAACATCTTGGAAGCCATCCACCTGTTTGAATAATTTTTTTTTAGGGTCATACATTTCAATCCATTTGGTGGATGAAAATCATGTTGCCCCGTCAAGATCCCTACACTACAGACTCACCAGTAAACTATTTAGCTCATGCTCTTCAATAACTATTTACGCTGAAACAACAACAATGTCCTCCAGGGCAAATGTAGCTTCATACATGCTTTCAACTGCCCAAATTCTCAAGTAAAATGAATGGTGAGGTTGTTTATTCTTGGCTCCGCAGTCTCTCCAACTATTTTAGAACCTGTCCAACGATGGAAGAGGAGATAAAAATTTAGATCGCTAGTCTACAATTAGAATGCCTAGCACAAACATGGTCGGATACTCATATTGAGAATATTTCCTTGGTTGTCAAACTTGGAGAACCAGCCAAGACCAGATCGACACTGATCACATCTTGGAATCTCTTTTTCCATGCCTTATGAGAACGCTTCTCTGTGCTAGGATATATGCATAATCTCCTTGCAAAATGGTTACAAATTCGACAACTACCCAATCAATCAGTGCAAGCTTTCATTGATGTCTTCTACAAGTTGCACATTCAATTCCATATACCTGATCTAGAAGAGGTACGAATTATCAAATTTAGTTCTGGTTTTCTAATGCTTTTTTGACATGAATTTGAGTTGTTTGATAATGATTCATTATACAAGGCCTTTATTCAGGCCCTGGCTGTGGAATGCAAAGTGGGTACTCGAATCCGATCTCCTAAAGCTATAAATGGTTTGTATCCCTCTAGTTCTTCTCATGCCACCTCTGCCTCATCCCCCACACTGCATCATACCCCCTGGTCTAGATTTCATAAGACCAACTCACACGCTTCTGCAGATTGTCGAGTATTGAAAAATATATGTCTTCACAAGACTCTTTTTACAGAGGTCAAACAACAAAATTTCACTACCCACTTTGAGTTTTCTCTTGAAAATCCTACAGAATTGGAACCCTCTCTCATCCTCTAGACTTCTAATGCAACAAAAACCTCTGTTACACCTTTTTTTACCCATAATTTTTAAATCAAACATGAGTTGGCCATGCTTATTCTTGAAAATGGGAGTCAAAAGAATCTTGTGTCACAGGACTTAGTTGAATTCCTTTACCTTCCCACCACTCCCCAACCACACCCGTATCAGCTCGATTGGGTCCAAAAGGATGGTCCTCATCTTACCATCTCCCACTGCTATGTTGTCACCTTTTCCATTGGACCTTTCCATGATGTTGTGGTATGTGATGTTTCTCCTCTCGATTTTGCTGATTTATTTCTACGAATTCCATACCAAGAGGCTCAACATGCTGTTTATCATTATATAGATCACCAATACCACTTGCATCACGATGGGCTCACCTATGTGCTCACATCCTCACCTAGCACATCAACCCAACCTTCCATTGCTAAAGCTCCCATTATGGGATTCAATTTAAACCAAGATGTTTCTTTGTGTTTGGTTCACCCTATTAAGCCAGACAACCTCACCAATCAAGTCCCTCCTATAATGGTTCCTCTACTCCACGAATTTGCAGATGTCTTCACCGAACCCACAGGGCTGCCTCCAACATGCTCTGTTGAACACCACATCAATATTATTCTTGGTGCTTGCTTACCCAATACCCCATATTATTTCCTTTCTCCTCGAGAGGTAGATGAGATAGAATGCCAAATTGAAGAATTGTTGACATCTGGTGATATTCAAACTTCATCCTCACCATGTGCATCTCCAACTTTTATTATTCCCAAAAATGATACTTCTAAATGACGCCTCGTGACATAATACCAAGCCCTTAAAAAAGCCAATGTTAAAAACCGCTATACCCTTCCCAACATTGAGGATTTGTTGGATGACTGACACAAGGCTTGTTTCTTCACAAAGATGGATTTAACTATAGACTACCATCAAGTTCACATGCATGCAACCGACACATGGAAACATTCTTTTAAAACTAATTTTGGGTTATTTGAATGCTTGGTCGTGCCATTTGGACTGACCGATGTATAGGCCACCTTTATGAGATTAATTAATGATGTTTTCAGGGCACATTTTGGTAAGTTTGTGGTCATCTACCTTCATGAAATTTTTTTATTTAGTAAATCTTGGGAAGACCATCCTTAGCATGTTCACAACATACTTGACTTATTGCAAGCACAATACCTTTAGGTCAAAGAAAAGAAATCCTATTTTGGACAAACATCAGTTCAATATTTGGGGTTTATTATTGACAGCACAGGGGTTCGCCCATATCCCTCTCATGTACAAGCTTTGGTGCAATGGTTAGCCCCTTCCAATGCACATGACCTCAAGAGCATCATGGGAGGTATTAATTTCTACAGAAATTTTGACTCCCATTTCTCATAGTTGGCTCACCCATTGCACCAGTTGTCTCATCAATAAAGGTTATTTTAGGATGTCGAATCTGAGCGATAGTTTGGTTAACTCAAGAATGCCTTATGATATGCCCCTGTTCTGCATTTTCCAGATATGAATCATCCGTTTTAGATGGAAACTGATGTCTCTCAATTCACCATTGGAGTTTTTCTTAAATAGGGAGGCCACCTTGTGGCATACCATTCTGAGGCACCCACAGATGCTAAGCTCATGTACAACACTTATGACAAGGAAATCTACAGTTTAGTGAAAGATTTGAAGTAGTGGCACCATTAATTTCTTGGCCAAGGGACCATCCTCCATATAGATCATCATTCGATAATATTAATCAACTCACAATGCAAGATTCAAGAGCGATGCCATTTAAAGTGTGATTCTTACATTCAACAATTCCATCTGGTGATTAAATATAAGAACGAGATAAGTAATAAAATGGTGGATTTGTTAAGTTGACCACCTACTCAGGTCCTACACATTCTAGAAGTGCATTGTGTTGCATATCATGCTTGGGAAGATATGTACGCAAGAGATCCGGTCTTTGGTGAGATATGGGAAGCTCTACATCAGCCTACAGTCATAAACCAAACTCCCTTCATTGATGATACCATTGGTGATGGTTCGTTTTATAAGCTTAACTAACTATGTGTGCCACAATCTGATGATTGTCTCCTCATTTATGAAGCGCATGCCTCTTCATGTGGAGGGCATTTTTGCATAGCCAAGACCATTCTCAATCTTCAACGCCACTTCTATTGGCCTTCCTTACCCAAGAAAGTGGAAAAATTCATTCATGCATGTCCTCTTTGTTCACAAAGAAAGCCCTCAAATCGTAAGCATGGTTTGTATCAACCATTACCAATTCCCTCTCGTCCTTGGGAATCCATTTCCATGGACTTTTTAAGTGGCCTTCCTACTACTTTCTACAAACATGATGCTATCTGAGTAGTGGTATGTCGTTTCTCGAAGATGGCTATATTTCTTCCTTGTCATAAGACTACCTCTGTTGCTCAGACCACGGATCTCTTATTCCATCATGTGTGGCCACACTTTGGTTTGTTGTGTAGCATTATTTCTGATTGTGACTCTCATTTTCTCAGCACATTTTCGCTTACTCTTCGGTCTTTGTTGGGTTGCCAGCATTGTTTCTCCACTGCCTTCCACCCACAAACCGATGAACAAAGCAAGTTGTCAATCATACTTTGGTTCACTCATTTCGCAACTATTTTTACAAAAACAAACATTGGGTTATGTTATAAATTAATGGAGATTAGGTGATATTTTGTTACGTAGTTGTGATTTTGCATTTTATTAGACATTCAGTTCCTATTACTTAGGAATATGTTTTACCTAATTTATCTATTTAATTATTGGTGCTTAATGAGAAACTCCAAGCGGGTGCATTTGCTTGTGGGAGCTCCTGGTGATCTGCACCTATGAGCTCCTGAGTTGTTTGCCAAACTTCATGTCTTCTACAATTGTTGACATGGTATCAAAGCTCAAGAAGAGTTGAGAGAAGTTGTGCGTGAGGCAGGCCGTGAAGGCGAATTTCGTGGCTCGCTGGAGAGGAGCTGCGTTCTCTGTTAGCTATACTATGTGAGGCAGATTGTGAAATTGTGTGTAGGTCGTGAAGGCGTTTGATCAAGGACGTGAAGGCAGTGTTACGTGGTGTGGATTGCCTGGTGAAAGAGAAGAGCACGGCCTTCCCGTATCAATCCGCCCATGCACTTGTTAAACTCTATGTGAGCAATCTGAAATATGGTGTGCCTGTTTAAATTGTAAGTCTGTTTATTCTCCGTGAGTGTGAGTGGCCGGTGTGTGAAGTAGGCCACTGTTTTTTTGAACTGTGCTTGATTGTTGGTAGGCAGACAGATCTGTCTATTCTCCTTGGAGCGGCTGGTGAAGGCATTATTTTGGTGGCATAAAAATATATCAGTCTTATGATATATCAATCTTATGCTTTCATTTAATTAATCCTACCGATCGAAAACAGGTTCTGGGCTATATCCAACACCTTTATTCCTCTTCTGGTATTCATCTGGATCGAAGATAGGTTCTGGGCGTAGAATCAAGTGACGGGCTTGATCATACCACGGGCTTCATCTGAAAGCCTTATTCGTTCTTAATCTGATATCTGCCGAATCCGGAAGATGTTTGGCAGTCAATTTGATGTTTTGCGGCAACCCGGGGCCTCCCGTTTTCCTCCAGCAATCAACCATTCGTTTTGGCTGGATTTCAGAGCGTTTTCGCTAAATTTGGTGGCGAGAGGTCGAAAGGGAAACTCCTCGGAAGCAGGGAGGATTGTTTCTCGTTGTTGATTTAGTCGACCACGTTTTGCAGTCACAGGAGTCAGTTGGGAGAATGTTCCTTTTTTTAATCCGGGTTGTGGTTGTCTGGCGTTCGGCTTTGGGGAATGCTTGACAGTTGTTGCATATCATTTTTATTTCAGCCGACTTCCAAACCCCCCACGCAGCAGTACATTCCAAATAGTTACAAGCAGAGTATTGAAGGTTCCTTATTAACTTACGCTTCTTGCTTCTTATCTAAACTGTATGATACGACAAACCTGTAATTGTGTTTTCCAAGCATTACAAATCCTTCATATCTGCCAAGTACTACAAATCTTTCATCGTCCTTTTAATCCTCGCAATAACAAGGTCCATCATTTCACATTGAGAAACTACTGCGTTTCAATAAAAATAGAAACTTTGATCGTAAAATTGAAGGCCCTCATTAAGCAAATCTTGTATTAAATTTTTTTATCCATTTTGTTTTTCCCAAGATGAATGCTCAGATGGCAGATTATTTAAATGAAAGCAGCAAATTGGATGGTTCCAATTACAGAAATTGGAAATCTAAGCTTCAAAATTTGCTTGAGGGACATAATACCTATAGGATTGTCATCGGCGATGAAGTTAAACCAACTGTTGCAAATGGTGGAACGAATGCAACAATTCAAGAATGGGAGAAAACGGAGCTGAAGGCAAAGGTTCTACTCAAAATGTCAGTTAAAGATTGCATCATCCCTCATATTCGAGATTGCAAGATAGCGAATGACATCTGGACAACTCTCAAATACATGTATGAAATTAAGAACACCAGTCGAACCTTGTTACTCAGGAAGAAGATCCTCTCAATTAAGATGGAGGAGAATGAGTTTGTTTCATCATTCTTATCCCGGATAAAGGAAGTTAAAGATAAACTATCTGATATTGGTCAAACCGTGGCAAATGATGATCTGGTGACAATCACCATGAACGGTTTGACAGATTACTATCAGATGTTTATAACTGGATTAAATGCAAGGGAAAAGCCTCCGTGTTTTGAAGAGCTTACTGGAATTTTTCTACAAGAAGAGGAAAGGAGGTTGTCTCTCAAACCTCAAGATCCAGATCTTGCATTGATAACAAAGTTCAAGTCAAAAGGGAGAGCAATGGCTGATCAGAGGAGGGGAAACACATAAAAAAGGACACCGCAAGGTATGACCTCACATAAAATGACTTTGCCCTTAAATGCTTTTATTGTGGTAAGATAGGCCATATTGCTAAATTTTGTCATAAGAAGAAGGAAAATCAAGAGAGGTACAAGCAGAGAAGACATGCAGGTCATTTGGCGGATGCAGATGCAGATACAGACATAGATCAGAATCTGGATGTTAGATTGTTTATGGCTGAGGCTGACACTGCTACTAAGGAGGATGAATCAGATATTTGGTTCGTGGATTCTGGAGCCTCCTCACATATGTCAGGTAAAAAGAAATGGTTCAAAAATTTTAAAGAATCCAACTTTGGAGTAAAATTCTACCTAGGAGATAATAGAGGGTATGTGATCAAGGGACATGGAGATATCCTTGTTACTCTGCCTGATGGTAAGATCATGAATATATCTGATGTGTGGTATGTTCCTGGCATTAAGAAGAACCTGATTTCTATGTCAAAGATTATAGATCAGGACCTCAAAGTAGGATTCTTTAAGTCTCATTGCATTATTAAATATTTGTTGGATCAGATGAAACCCATTGCTATAGGTATTCGCATAGGGGGACTCTACAAACTGGATGTGAAGAGTACGCCTCAGCAAGCCTTGATGTCGTCAGATAAGTCTACTGAAAATTTGTGGCATCAGCGACTTGGGCATATCAATTTCAGTGATCTCCTTATGTTGCAAAACAAAGGTATGGTAGATGGTCTTCCTGTTTTGAAAAAGTTGCATATTGATTGTGAGGCATATGCGTTCAGTAAATAGCAGAGAGATGAATTTCCTGCCATTAAAGATAGAAAATAGAGGGATATACTCGAACTTGTACACACTGACTTATGTGGCCCGATGCAGACAAGGTCGTTAGGGGGGGCATATTATTTTTTAATCTTTGTTGATGAATGTACACGATTCACATGGGTGTATTTTCTTAAACAGAAGATTCATGCTTTTGAATATTTCAAGCAATTCAGAAACATGATAGAGAAGCAAATAGGAAAGTTCATCAGGATTCTTCAATCGGATCAAGGGGGAGAATTCAAGAAAGGAGTCTTCATCAAATATTGCAACGAGCATGGGATACAGCAGAAATTCAAAACACCTTACACTCCTCAGCAGAATGGAGTTGCTGAGAGAAAAAATAGAACACTGGTGGAGTGTGCTCGCAGTATGTTTAAAGGTAAGAATCTAACCAATGGTTTTTGGGCAGAAGCTATTAATACTGCCGTGCATTTAAAGAATAGGAGTTATACTAAAAGTCTTGAGTATAAAACTCCTTTTGAAGCATTGTCTAGCTTCAAGCCTACAGTAAGTCATCTTAGAGTATTTGGTTGTAAATATTTTGCACATGTTCCCAAAGAGAACAGGAGGAAGTTAGATTCAAAGGCCATTAAATGCACGTTCATTGGATACTGCAATGAGTATAAGGCTTATAAATTGTTTGACCCTGCTACTCACAAGGTGTTTGTCAATAGAGATGTATTATTCCATGAACAAATTGATGATGGAAATCCTGTCCAAAATAATGAATAATGGCATGTGCCCTTACTTTCAGAAGAGGATAGTGAAACAGGAATCAGTCAGCAGCAGGAACAGAAGCAGGAACAACAACAAGAATAACAGCAGGTACAGAAGCAACATGACAATGTGGAGTTCAGTCCACAAAGGGAAGAAACAAGCAGAATAATTGAACCCCCACCACTCAGAAGATCAAGCAGGCCAAAATAGTTACTAGCTCGATATACAGATTGTGCGCTTATGACTAGTATGTTAAACATTGCAGAACCTTCTAATTTTTATGAAGCTAATAAAAGTCTTGAATGGAAGAAAGCAATGAATGAGGAATATGAATCTATCATTAAGAACAATACTTGGGATCTAGTAAAACTTCCTGATGATAAACAACCCATAGGTTGCAAATGGTTATTTAAGTTGAAATTTAGAGCAGATGGGTCTATTGATAAACATAAAGCAAGGTTGGTGGTAAGGGAATATTCCCAGATAGAAGGTAATGATTTTGAAGAGACATTTGCCCCTGTTGCAATAAATACCATCAGAATGATTATTGCTTTAGCCACTAAACATCATTGGAAAATACATCAATTAGATGTTAAATATGCTTTCTTAAATGGTGATTTAAGAGAAGAAGTACACTTAGTACAGCCTGAAGGGTTTGTTAAGAAGGGAGAAGAACATCTAGTATGTAGATTAAAGAAAGCTTTATATGGTTTAAAGCAGGCACCTAGATCCTGGTATGAAAAAAATGATTCTTTTTTCCTCATGAATGGTTATGAAAGGAGCAAAAATGATCCCAATTTATATACCATGTTTAATAATGAAGGACAGATAGTGGTGATTTATTTATATGTAGATGATCTGATAATAACAGGAAGTGCAGAAAATCTCATTGAAGAAATCAAGCAGCAATTATCACAGAAATTTGAGATGAAGGACCTTGGAGAAATGCAATATTGTTTGGGTCTAGAAGTTTGGAGAGATTCAAGTCAAACTTTCTTGTCCCAGGGTAAGTATGCAAAGAGTCTGTTATCCAGGTTTAAGATGGATGAGTGTAAGCCTTAATGTGTACCTTTACAAAAAAATAGCAAACTTCAGATGAACGACGATTCGAAATATGCAGATGCAACATTATACAGACAATTGGTTGGTAGTCTTATTTATTTGACTACAACAAGACCTGACTTAGCTTATGCAGTGAGTGTTTTGAGTCAGTTTATGACTCAACACCATGAAAGTCATTGGAGTGCAGTGAGAGGTGTATTAAGGTATCTGCAAGGAACATCAAACTTTGGTATTTTGTATTCTGACTCATTTGATGTTAAGTTGATAGGTTATACAGACTCTGATTGGGCGGGAAATCTAGATGACAGAATATCAATTACAGGTTACACCTTCAACATTGGTTTCGGGGTCATCTCTTGGTGCAGCAAGAAGCAGCATACTCTTGCTTTATCCTCAGCAGAAGCAGAATATCAAGCCATGTGTGCAGCGACATGTGAGGCAGTTTGGTTGCGTAGACTTCTCCAAGATGTAGGGGAAGAACAGACAGAAGCTACGATCATCAATTACGATAATTAGAGTTCCATCAAACTGGCTTACAATCCCATGTTTCATAAAAAAACTAAGCACATCGACACTCAATTTCATTTTGTTAGGGAGAAAGTGCAGTCCAAAGAGATTTCTGTAGAGTATTGTAATTCTTGTGATAACATGACTGATATATTCACTAAGCCACTAGGAAGACTGAAGTTTGATTTGTTTAGGGATACATTAGGTGTGTTTAAAAATCCCTTTCTCCATTAAGGGGGAGTGTTAGAAATTAATGGAGATTAGGTGATATTTTGTTACGTAGTTGTGATTTTGCATTTTATTAGACATTCAGTTCCTATTACTTAGGAATCTGTTTTACCTAATGTATCTATTTAATTATTGGTGCTTAATGAGAAACTCCAAGCGGGTGCATTTGCTTGTGGAAGCTCCTGGTGATCTGCACTTGTGAGCTCCTGAGTTGTTTGCCAAACTTCATGTCTTCTACAATTGTTGACAGGATACATATTTGCACATCATTCAACATAGTTACAATCGGGCGACACACTCCTCAATTGGTTTCCCACCTTTTGAGGTTTGATTTTGGTTTCAACCAAGTGCACCCTCTGAGATGCCACTGATGATCACCCCTTCTGGTTTTGCATATTAACAACAAGAAAAAAAATCAGCGCATCATTTTATACACTCCATTTCTTAATTCCAAGCTAAAGTAACTGTTGCTTTGCAAGCAACCAGAGATCGCACCAAACAGAGCTATGACAAGCATCGAACGCCGTTGTATTTTCAACTTGGAGATTGTGTGTGACTCTTGTGGGAAAAGAAACGCTTCAAGGATCGACATCATAAGCTGAACCCTTTGCGATATGTCACGTATATTGTTCTGGAACGCATTGGACAAAATGCATATCACTTGGACTTGCCTTCCCATCTTGGCATCCACGACGTGCTTAATGTTAATAATCTCAAACTATTTCAACCACCTCTTCTTGAGGAATCTATTGCAATTCATCATCAGGTCGATAATATTCCATATTTTCAGCCTCCTTTGCTCAAAGATACAATTCTGGACTCCAAGAACTGGAATACATGCTAGTAGGAACACACACCAGCGCAGGAAAAATGGATGATTACAGAAACATTGCAACGCACTTTCCCTTATTTGGTGGAGGAAGTCGGGACGATTCCTGATATAAACTAGGAGGATTTGGGAAATCAAGAAGAACATAAAAATCAACAAACTCTCATTGGGCAGCCAATAAAAAGCACACTCTTTCCTTGGAAACATCTCTATGTATTTGCTTTATCTAATAATGCATTTGATTTTATCTTTTGTATTAAAAAATAAAAAATAAGGAGAATGATAGCATTGTTTATAAAATTCTCATCTCTCCCTCATGATAAAGTCTGTGTTATTGTTTCCAGAGTTTTTCCTGTCTCTATTCTATTTTTCCCTTAGTTTTTCATATCTGCAGGTAGATCATATATCGTGGATGAGTTGCAACCAATTTTGAAAAAGAATGGAATATATGATGACAAATCAATTAAAGAAAATATTGCCAATGTGGACACAAACCCTGTAATTATATCATTTCAATGTTTCATATCTACTTGTAAAACTCTTATCCGACAATTAATTCATTGATTAATTATATCTTCAAGATGGATGGATAATTGAAGAGGTTTGTCGTTACACCAAAACTAGCACATGTTGGTAAACTTCCAAATCAATAACTAGGATTTCATAGAGATGGGGTGACTACTCCAACTATCTCCCTGAAACGAAGTTTGGGAGAATCAACACTGCCCCGCAAACGCAGCTCCGGGGAATCAACACCGCCTCTCAAATGCAGCTCGGGGGAGTCAAAAGTGGGTGAAAAGTGCAGACTCTATGATACCATGACGAGGTTTTCCTACAGGTGTTGGTAAACTTCCAAAATGATAAATTGGATCCCCAAAGTAAGCATTATGGATTCCATAGAATGTGGTAATTACTCCAACAATAACCAATCATTAATTTGCAGCAACGATGAGAAAAATAAACCAAGACGTAAATCCAAAGAAAAAGGTAATGGGCTCCAAGGCATAACTGCTTTCACAGTAAATTACTCGTATGTAATTTCTTATTGTTTTGGTGATGAGTTATTTATGATTTGTGTTCAGACACAACACGAACCCATTACATAAACGTTTACAATGATAAGAAATTAGAAAGAGTTTATGAACCGATTGATTGGCTCTTTTGTATAGCGTGTTCTACGGAGCATTTGAAAAGGTTGTTACAGAGCTGCCTCTACTCTGAGACATTCATATGGTTAATTTCAATCTCAATCTTCGACTTTTCTGAATAATGTTATTTGAACATTTTGAAATAACATTCCAGAGTCATTAGATAATTTTCTTGATAAAATTATTCTGCCTGTTACTTTTCATATTCTTATTGTTTTGTTATTTCATACACATTTCCTGCAACGGGGCTTAGCCTATTCAACTAAATTTAAAATGGTACTGTGATAACATTCATAAAATTCTTCTTTTTAAATATGGACACATGCAGAGAGCTTTCTTTGAAATAGTTACTCTAAGTTGATTATTGAAACAGTCCAAAAAAAACACAATTTAATAATAACAAATTATATGAAATTAATCCCAAGCTTAATTATTCATTGTAAATTAATCTGGGCCTTAGAAACAAATAATTCTGTTGGCTACATTTAAAAAGAAATTAATTATTTCAAACCCCGGGACTGTCGCTAACTACTGTTCTTTTTTTCTTTAAATCATCCTGGAAGCTACTATCAATGAAAATTTACATTTTCAAGACAGTTATAAATAAACGTAGTACATTTGTCTTTCAAAATACACCATTTTAAAAATGGTGGTCTAAATGTTACTCAAAGTAGTCCTATGGATGATCCTATTTTCACAAGTATATAACGGTGGTGGTATATCATCATCATGATGGTTCAATCATACATGGATATCAATAATTTCAAGTCTTAATTTTTTTAGAGCATGTTTGTTTCAATAAATGTTTATTTTAAGGATAAGTTGTGTACATAGCCATCAATTAGTTGATGGTGTCTTTTAAATTGAGATATTTTTGACAATGTAAAAATGATCTCAATTGAAATTGTATGACAAATTGATGCCTCTTATAAGTTCATTTGACTTCATCACCTTCTTATTAAAATTAATAACTTATGCATTTTCAAGAAGATTATAAAGAGTCTATAAATCTAAATCTCTTTTTAGGAGTTGATGCCACCAAAAATGTTAACCCAACCCTAATTAATTATAAAAACGTGTTAAACCTATGTTGAAATGAAGGGGCTCTATTCCTATTTCTATTCAATTCTATTCTTGAACATGAATAGAGTGGGATATTGAAGTATGACCAAGGAAGAAAAATACCCTATAGTGACCATATAGACCATTAAGTTGATAAAACTTTTCTTTAATAAAACAAAAGAAAAATTTTCATATTTGTATTATTTGTTTATTATTATTTCAATCTTAAATTAAAATAGAAAAAATTGTTCCAATAGAATATTCATAGTAATTTAAGATCATATTAAAAAAGTGAAAAATAGCTTATAGTGACCATATAAACCATTAAGTTAATAAAGATTTTCTTTAACAAAACAAAAAAAATCTTCATATTTATATTATTTGTTTAATTTTATTTCAATCTTAAATTAAAATAATAATATTAAATCTTAATATTAGTATATTATTGCATATGAAAAAATTGTTCCAATAGAGTATCCATACATTGGTAAAAACAATTTTTGTGAAAAATTGTAATACCAAAAACTTAAAATTGATATATATTGAAACAGATTAATCCATAATCAAGCACATCTACAATCCAAAATAAAAGATATTGATATTATATTTTATTAATTTTAATAAAATAACAAATAATCTATGTGAAAAATATATAAATAAAAATAATATTATTAATAAATAACATAAATTGATTTTGACTTTTGATTCAATAATACAAACATTTTTTCAAATTTTACACTTAAAAATACAATTTATAACTATTCGATAGCCTCAATATTTAACAAATCCAAAACTAAAATGTAAATTTACTAATTATTTTTACATAATAAAAAATTAAACATACACTAATTTGATTTTTCACTATTGCAGACCTGCTCAAAGCTGACGGCGCAAGTCTGAAACATATTCAGCATCTGGTAATCAACCATGGCGACCAGTTCGCGGGGGAGGGGGGGGGGGAGGCCCATCCCCCCTTGCAGACAATGAGGAAACGCGTGCTAAAACTGACCACGGAGCTGAAACCTCTGACAAAGAGAAGGGAACGACAGCATCTCAGACGCCGACCACGCAGAACAAGCAGGACACGACAGCACCCACATCTTCCACATGCAAGCCTATCGCCCCAGAAAGGCCCAAGATCGACTTACCAATCCATCGCATAAATGCTTGAATCCAGTACATGAGGGATCATGCCCTCATAGGGAATTTTATCGGTTTTTGGCCCACTGAAAAAGCGCTGCGAGGTTGGATCGCCTCCAAATGGAAGCCCAAGGGCCACGTTACTCTCCAGCTTGGACCGAAAGGCTTTTTCACTGCCATCTTCAACTGCATAGAGGACCGAAATAAGGTTATGGATGAAGAACCTTATTTCTTCAATTCAGCGGGGCTATATCTCAGGAACTGGGTCGAAAGATTCAACCCAGATAAAGAAAATTTCAACTGGGCTCCTGTATGGATACGCCTATATTCGTTGCCGCTTGAATATTGGGATGAAGATTCACTCCATGAAATTGGCAGAGGATTAGGCGAGTTCATTAAGATAGCTAAAGAGACAAAACTTCACAGGTATACCTCCTATGCAAGAATCTGTGTCTACATGCACTTGGACAACGCTCTGCCAGATGCGGTAAGTTTGTATCATGATGATTTTGAATGGATTCAACCTTTACACTACGAACATGTTCCTTTTAGATGCCGCAGGTGCCATGCTCATGGGCATTTGTTCATAGATTGCCCTCTCAACGCTCAATCCCTAAATAAGGAAGCTGAGAAAAAATCAGAACCAGATGGCTTCACCAAGGTGCCCCCTCGTCGAAGGCATAGCAAGAAACCCTCCGCGAGCGGAAAGAAACCTACCCCCTCCTCAAATGTCCCTTCCACCAGTAACAACTTTTCCGTGCTCTCCAACTCTGACCCTTCCACTGAAATTAACCCTATTTCCCTTGATTCAACCCTTATCCCCTCTCTCCCCTCTGGCACTCCCGATAACCCTAACCCTACGTCGGTTCAGAAGGAGAAGCAATCTAGTGAAGCAACTGATCCCAAGGCCCCTACTGATACCAAACTCCTTACCTGGAACCCCAGCATCATGGACATTGATGATCCTAAGGCCAATCCCAACGCCGCAAATGAGGAGACTCCTGGAAGCAATCAACTGAGCTTCATGGATGACACCTCTGAAGGTATGTATCTTGGGGAGCTTGATATTTTAGGACTAGAAGATGCTTGCAAGCGCAAGGAGTTTGACAAGATCAATCTTGTGTAAATTGACAACCTCGAAAGAGTCCTAACCAAAGTTCAACAGCAAAAGAAATTAGGCATTCAACCGGGCAGTCATTGGGACAACCTAAAAGTCATAAAAGAATCCAAGAAAAGAGGTCGAAAACCAGATTGGCAACGCACCATCACTTTAGGGGAGATGTTGGTGAACTCCGGATGATACCCCAAGCTAACAAGGTTCTTCAAACCTCTTGCCAATAGTTCCCCATGAAGCTCATATCATGGAATGTCAGAGGGCTCAATAGCCCTGGCAAATATAAAATGATCAGAAACATGATTCAGAAAGAAAGACCTAATATCCTCTTTCTTCAAGAAACAAAATGTAACAATGAGGCCTTAGGCTCAATCTTATCCAAAGCTTGGCCTAGTTGTAATTCAGTTGCAGTGGATGCATCAGGATCTTCAGGAGGACTTGCGATTGCTTGGGATACTCAGTCAATAGAGCTCGCAAATTTTCATGCAGGGCATAATCTTATTCAGGCCACTTTTCACCCCATTGGAACAAATATACATGGGATCCTCTCAAATGTCTATTTTCCCCAAGACCGCTCTAGGAAAATAGCGCTGTTGAACACCATGGAAGTCCTAAATTCCAACAGATATTATCCTCTTTGGGTTGTTGGAGGAGATTTCAACATGATTACCAAGTTGGAAGAAAAAACTGGAAGAAGGCCAATGCTGGACCCAGAATGCTCTCACTTCAAAGACTTTATAAACAACAGTTGGCTAATAGACCTCCCTTTCTCAAATGGCTCCTTCACTTGGAACAACAGAAGAACAGGGAATCAGCAGATCGCCACAAAACTCGATCGATTTCTCATCTCGGACAACGACATCCATATGGGAGGGGACCTCTCTGCTTCGATTCTTCCGTTGGCAGGTTCGGACCATTGGCCTATTTTGCTCCATTGGCAAAATATTGGTACACAATTCAAACGACCATTCAAATTTGAGGCCTTCTGGCTCTCCCATCCTTCATTCAAACCCATGGTCAGCGCCGCTTGGAGCAGCTTTTCTCCACCAAAGGGATTGAAGATGTTCTAGTTCCAGCAAAAGCTAAAACATCTTAAACTCCTCATAAAAAACTGGAACTCTTCTGTCTTTGGGAACATATTCCAGGAGATAAAGAAACTTGAAAATGAAATGGAAGAAATTCAGCAAAAAATCATCCACGAAGGACGAACAGATCTCCTGGCTTCCAAAGAACATGATATACAAAAACAACTGGAGGAGAGGCACAAGCAAGAGGAAATATTTTGGAGGCAAAAATCCAGAATACGTTGGTTAAAAGAGGGTGAAAGGAACACAAAGTTCTTCCACAGATCCACATTGCAAAGAAGAATGCAAAATTGCATTACTCACATCACCAACTCGCAAGGAGAACAAGTGGAGCAACACGAGGAAATTGAGCGAGTGCTTCTGAATTACTTCAAAGGCATACAGCAAGAATAGCTCAATACAGACAGACAACCGACCATTGATAAAATAACTCAGCTAATTCCCAAGCTAGTCACAGTCGAGCACAATCAGATGTTATTGCACCCTGTATCCCTTCAGGAGGTTGATATAGCGATGGCTCAAACTAAGGAAGGAAAAGTTCCAGGACCCGACGGTTTTACTTCAAATTTCTTTCACCACTTCTGGGATCTGATCAAAATGGAAGTCTGGCAGCTTGTAGAGGAATCAAGAACTTCACATTGGCTTCTCCCCTGTCTCAACGCAACCTTTATAGCTCTGGTTCCAAAAGAAGAGCACCCAAGCACTCCAGAAAAATATAGACCCATTTCTCTCTGCAATGTTATCTATAAAGTCATATCCAAAGTCATTGCCAATCGTCTCAAACCCCTTCTTCTGCTTTTAATTTCGCTTGAGCAAACTGGATACGTGGAGGGACAGAAAATAATGGACGGCATCATTCTAACTCATGAAGTCATTCATTCCTTAAAGAGTACCAAGAAGCCAGGTATGCTCCTTAAAATTGATCTTTCTAAGGCATTTGATAAATTATGCTGGTGTTATATCCAGAACCTCCTAAATTATTTTGGCTTCGATCAGATGTGGATAAGATGGATAATGAGCCTTATCAATACCCCCTTATACTCTATCCTCATCAATGGAATTCCCTCCATTCCTTTTTCTCCGTCAAGAGGCATCAGACAAGGGGATCCTCTATCCCCTTTCATCTTTGTACTCATGGCTGAGGGCCTCAGCAAAATCATCCATCATGCTGTCTAGTCTAGGAAAATTCACGGCATCTCCCTTCATGATTCCTCCACTACCACCCATCAACAATTTGTTGATGAAAACATGCTCTTTGGCTTCCCCTCTGCTCAAGAAGCTCGATCCTTTAAAGCCATTTTAAACCTTTTCTCAGCTGCCTCCGGAATGTTTGTCAATGAATCCAAATCCCAGATCTTCTTCTTCAATACCCCTCCCCTCACTCAAGCCAACATTGCCCGTATTCTTGGTTTTTCCATCGCTTCCCTTCCATCCAAATACTTGGGCACGCCTCTCATCGACTCTGCCATTAAACACTCTTCCTGGAACCATCTCTTGGAAAAATTGGAAGCCAGAATTTCTTCTTGGACTTTCAGAGCGCTCAATCTGGCAAGTAGGCTCACTCTCATTAAAGCTTTGTTGCAATCCATGCCTCTCTATCTCCTCTTCATCCTTGCAACGCTGAAATGGGTTCTCAAGCAGATCAAGATCTTGCAATGCAGATTTCTTTGGGGATCTTCTGGCCAAAATTGGAAATGGGCTTTAGTTAACTGGAATACAGTCTGCTCCCCAAAAGAGGCAGGTGGACTTGGTCTCAGAGATCCTCATCACAACAATGAAGTCATGGGAGCTCATCTTTGGTGAAAATGGCTCTCAAATCCTTACACGCCTTGGGCTAAAATTTGGACAGCCAAGTATGCAAATAATCGACCTCCCAAAGATCTTATCCGGCTGGCCCCAGAAAGCGATGGCTCCCTCATCTGGAATGCAGCCAAGCAACATTACGCTCTCATACATCAACATAGCTTCTGGGAAATACGCAATGGGAACACATCCAGGTTTTGGGCCGACTCATGGCAGCAGAACCCAAAGCTTATCGACACCTTCATCCTCAACGACAGAAATATCACTGGACCTGCGGAAGTCAAAGTCAGCCAGTTCTGGTGCCCTACTGAAAGCAATGAATACAGACAATGGCAGCACCCTGCCAACATCCTTCCTCAAGCACAGGACGACATTTTGAAAATTCTCAGTGAGGAATTACAACACAGGAAAATCAGATATTCAGAAGATCCTGATATTCTCAGATGGGGCTATTCGACACGAGGTATGTTCTCCACAAAAGAGGCCTTCTCCATCATGCATCTTGTACCTCTCCCTCGTGATCCGCTATGGCAATTCGCTTGGAATCCAGGTACATGGCCCAAGATCTCAACGTTTCTTTGGTTGCTCGGCCACAAAATAATCCTCACTTGGGACAATTTTCTCAAACGAGGATTCTTTGGTCCTTCACAATGCCCTAACTGCCAACAAAGCAACGAAACAACGCACCATCTCATGCTCTCCTACAAGCTGGCCTATACTGTTTGGGAGAAAATTTGTTTCATATGTCAAAAGAGCAAGCCATATGGGGACTTAAATAACATCATACGCAACTGGCCCAGACGTCCCTACAGCAGCGCTATTCTAAATTCTCTATGGCAAATCATTCTGGGTCTTCTCTTTTGGACTCTTTGGAAAGAGAGAAACAAATGAATTTTCAAAGATCAAGCCACTCCTTTGGACACCTTGTGGAATAATTTCAAAAATAACCTCCAAGAATCTCTTGCTCTCCATTCCTGGAAAGATGAGGACCTTCCCAAACAACCAAGGGAAATGGCCATATGGCAAAACTGGAAAATCAAAATTTCGACTATCCCCAACCCCAACAGTCGAAAAAATCCAGATTCTTCACTTCATTGGACTCCTCCTCCTCCTGGGGTTATCAAGCTAAACTTCGATGGAGCCTCAAAAGGAAATCTAGGTCAGGTTGGATTTGGAGGCATATTTAGAAATTCCAAAGGAGAAGTCCTTGCTATCTATTTTGGCTCCATAGGCTGGGACACTAACAACTCAGCAGAATTGGAAGGGCTTTGGCAGGGGCTAAATCTTATTCATCATTATAACTTCTCCCCCACCATCATTGAAGGGGACTCCCAGATTCTCATCAACATGGAAAATCAGCTGCTTCATGGCACCAGTTCAGCGAAGACGGCCACACGTTGGTGATTGGCTTCCAGAATTGAGAGAATAAGCAGTTGGATGAAAAACAACCAAGCAGTTTCCTTCACCCACACCAAAAGGGAAGGTAACAAAGTAGCAGATCTCCTATCTAATTTAGGAGTCGACAGTATCATTACTCTTCAGCATGGCTACCTTCAAGCCATCCATGACAGAGATATTCTATAGAACTGCATCAAGCTGGTGCACAATGATCGCCAAGTTTCGGATGCGGATGGCAAAGAGGTTTGACGGGACGCCTGTCCCCGGCCACATCCCGAGGAGGCTCGCATGGGGTGGCCATATGGCTCCCTGCGGCTCCATTAAACACTCCATTACTCTGCCAGTCCCTCATGCATTTACTCACCCACGCCGTCGATTTCTTATTCATCTCCTGCTCTACTGGTTCGCTATGGATTCCGCTTGGGGCGATTCGAATTGCTCCTGTGCTGATTGCTTCTGCTGTTTGCATCCTTGGCGGAGCGCTTGCCCGACATCCTATGCTGAGTCAAGCGATCACACACAAACAGGGAGGTGCTGCTCTCTTTACAGTTGCATGGAGACCACCCCTGGTTCGCATTTCACTCAAAGTTTTTATTGCTGCTCCAATTCCCATTTTCCTCTTTACTGTGACGATTTTTGTAGGTGCCCTCCGCCCTCGCTCTGCTCCTTGTGTCTCAATCATTCTGATAGCTCTGTCTCCGCCATGCCCAGGCTGCGACACCAGATGCGCTGCTCCCGGGGTGCCATCCGTGGTCGATCTGCTCGCTCTCGCCCATCCACGAGCTCTGATGCCGACACCTCTTCCGAGAATGTTGAATGGAGGCACTCTCCTATCTCCCGTGGCAACAGAGAGCACGACAGACATCCTGATTTCGCCCACGCTGCTCAATCCTATCCACATCCTTCCGTTGCTCCGACCATTCCAGTTTCCCCTGACCTTCTTGCTTCAGATAATCCCTCCCTTCGCCAAAACTCGCAGAGGGCTGAGCTCTGCTTCGACTGTTCTTTCAACCAGCCTTCTGTCATTGTCTTTGTGACAGTCACCCTGCGAGAAGAAATGTCCCGTGGCCTTTCTCCCATGCCCCCTCCCATTTCCCCTCCCCTGGGTTTCAGCCACCCACTTACTGCGTTTACTCCAGAGCAACCGGTCGTTTCCCCTAGTTCAGCTCCTCCATACTTGGGTATTCAACCAATGCAGATGGACGTGGATATCAAGAGCAAGGGAGGTGATCGGAAAGATGATGCTGTAAAACCAGACTCCATGTGCAAGGATGGCGACCTGGGAGGTGAAGTTGATGAACAGGAAAGCGAGTATGGATGTCGTGTAGTGGAGGAGCTACCTTCTCCTACTCCCGAGCAGTAATCCCCTTCTGACCTGATTCAATGTGATACACTTGTTTTACTGTTTTGCAAGTTTTTCTGTTTGTTACTGGCTTTCTACAGTAGCAGCAGTTGCCAGTTACTCTTGTCTTTTTTGTTTTCTTATGATGTATGCAATGAAAAATGCATCGGTTTCCCTCTCAAGGGCGGTGAGAAAACTCATAAAATAACTGGTTTCCCACTCTGGGCAGTTCGATATTGTGCTAAAGCATGGACATCAAGCCCAGTCTTCAGGCTTCCGTAGCTGAACTGTGGCAGTTTTGTAACACTATGTTTTCATAATAGAATTAGCTTAATTTAGAAAAAAAAAAAATTGATTTTTCACTATTCACCTCTCTCTGTATCTCAATATCCCAATCTACATGTATGTATATATAATTTTTATATTTTAATATTTTTCACATGATTTTATATTCACTTATCAAGATCCATTCATATATATAAAAACATAAACGTATATGTTTAATACAGATCGATCAAATCAAAGAAGCATATGAATTTAAAAAAAAAAAAAACAATTTCACACATATTGTATCACAAGGGCTGTCTGTCATTTAGACAGAGATGCTGTCATAACGTCGTGATAATATTTCAAATTTGAAGCCACGGAATGCACCCAGAGCTTCAGATTTTCTTTCATATCCACTTCCGCGGATTTAGGGTTTGGCAGTTGCCAGTTTTCCAATGGCGATCCTTCCAACCCTAAAATCTGGGTGCTATTTTCAGGCTCAACTAATAGCTTCAATCCTGGAAGAAGAATGAGTAAACGCGGGGTCAACTGGTCCTTTTTGAACTCAAATCCAAGCTCCATAAAACCTTTTACCTCTCCATATTCTGGATCCACTCTACTTTTGGGGCTTCTCTTCTTCTCCTCCTTCGGCAGCTCCGTACCAGGTGAAACGGTCTCCAACATTTCCAGAGAGGAAGATTGTAACTCTGGATCCATACTACTATTGGGCCCTCTCCTGTTCTCTTTCTCTCGCAGCTCCGTCCGAGTCGAAACGACCTTCAGACCGTTTAGTTGCCGCAGATCAATACACAGACAATGAACCGAAGACCTTGAATTGCGGTCTTTCAAAATGTGGAACGCAGTACTGGATAGGAATGAGTACGCACATTTACCACAAATTAAACTAAAATATGAATATGTACATTAATATAGTGGTTAACGTGGTGTTTAGGTGGCCTTCGCAACTCATCATGTTATGGTTGGTCGGTAACTTTTCCTTGTTTCATTGGGTTGGCTGCCCAAAAGTCATTAAATCATATATATATATATATATATATATATTATTTATTACTATAATATTTTTTATTTACTTATTAATATTTTTTATTTACTTATTATTATCACTATTGATAATAGTTTTGTGACTTAGCTTAATTAGCTAAGTCTTTTTGATTAGATTATTATTGCTATTGACAGGTTCTTTGTTCATTTCTTTTGACATAGAGGACCATACTTAATATAAAACATTGCATTTATTTATGAAATATGAAAATTTATTATGTTATTTTCTTCTTAAATTGTCTTATGCTTTATTGTATTTAGATAAATCATTTTAAATGCCACTAGTATAGATGCAAACTTCCTTTTAAGGTTTAAACTTAAAGAATGGTTAGAAAGCTTTGATTCTTCTTTCAAGCTCAAGGCCTTTATGTGGCTCTCGCACTAGGTCACGAGATGACCCTATAATTTCAATGACACAAAATAAATCTTTTGTTCTTCCTCTATAAGATGAATATGGAAATAAATTTCTAATTGTTGCAACTAGTGATTTAGTTTCACAATTGTGATTATGCCTTCATACAACTTGATATCAACCTTCACTTCCATTGTCGTGAAAACCTCTACTTCAAATTATTAGGAGGGTTATTCACTATTCCATTGGCCATGATTGGAATTTTATGATTTTCAACTTATGGATCCCCTATAACTCCCCTAAATATACCTAAAGAAAGCTTCTTTGATACCAATATGATTCATAAATTGTTATGGACATTTCGTTGGACAATTTGTCACAATAGATCTACTAAAATATATATCAAACCTAAACTATGAGGGTTTATTTCTCATTAGGCTTCTAGATCTATTAATTATTTTTTATTGCATATACATGCAAACCATAATTATTTAGAAAATAGATAATAAAGTAATAAAAAATCGCAAAGCATAATCGACACAATATGTAACCTAGGAAACCCTTTCACGATACAACCTAATTGAAAGGTGAGTCTACTTTGCTCTCTTTCTCTATATAGAAAATGAATGCAAGTATAAATAAGTAAGATCTATGATCCATGGGCTACTATAGTGCATAAATACTCTCTATGTGCTCTATCCCTATCCCTCTCGACTACTCTGCTTGTCTATGGAGTAAAATACAATAGAAAATAATTGAACACATTTTCTTCCTAGTGACATGATTATGACCTATGTCTATATCCTACTATTACTTAAGTTTGAATGCTTCAACTCTTAACTAGAGTTATACTATTGAATTTTCTAGAGCCTCTTTCATCTTGATCATTGGGCTAGCCCCATTTCCATAAGTAATGGAGGCTAATGTGGCATCATTTTTAATTATGATGGTCAAAACACAATGTTTAACTTCCGAGTGGCATAAAATTTGCATACGCACTCTCGTTGAGAAATTCTTGCACCATTGGAAAGGTATATGTGTGTAGAATAGGGAAAATGAGAATTTTCACTAAAGTGGGAAAGTTATACAATAAAAAATTCTATTTAATGCTTCAAATTCCTCTTGGATGATTCAAGACCCCAATTTACAAAACTAGGCCCCACCCGTATAAATGGTCATATGAGCTGATTCCTCCACTTTTTCCACTCTGAAAACATCAAGATGAGTGATAAAAATTATGGATGATTGGTTTATGTCCCTCGATTGATATTTCTCCTTCATACTCATAGAAATATATTTAAGGAGGAGGTTGTAACAGATATAAGGATGAATCCATGCATTCTAAAACTCTAATTCCTAATCCAAACTGACAAATTAAAACCTTGGTTATGGTTACCATGACACAACTGTAATTATGCAACCTAACTATGCCTCATTTGGTACAAATCTA
The DNA here is from genome assembly GCA_034641835.2 of Pinus albicaulis. Taxonomy (NCBI): domain Eukaryota; kingdom Viridiplantae; phylum Streptophyta; class Pinopsida; order Pinales; family Pinaceae; genus Pinus; species Pinus albicaulis. The sequence continues at coordinate 965,005,997 of CM076575.1, forward strand.
TTTAATGTAAATACTTAAGGTTGAGTTGAATTCAGTAAAGAAATTCTTAAGGATAAATTTTTAAGTAATTATTACCAAAAGAAACTCATACTTGAAAATGCTGGGTGTGTTGCTTTCCTTAGGGTTTCCCCACTTTCGTAGATTCCTTAAGGTACCCTAGATTTCATAGATTCCTCAATTATTCTCTAATTTCCTCCAATAAAATTATTTGTTAATGTTTTGAATTCTCTCTCTCTCTCTCTCTCTCTCTCTCTCTCTCTCTTATATGTGTGTGTTGTTCGTATTAAATTTTTTTATTTAAAATTAAATTAGAAAATATAAATTAAAAAAATTAATGATGACTTGATTAAAAAATCTAGTTTTTTTTTTTAGCACGGATTTCTCCTCCATACTAGATTGTAGAGCACCTCTTAATACAAATAAAAACGTATATATTTTAGATATCATTAGAGCTTGAGTGTGCCTAATGGTTAAGAGCATGTGTTTCCTTCGCGGTAGAGTATGTATGACTTAGTATAATTAGCAGTCAAATCACTACATAGAAGTGGGTTCCTTGTCCTACAAACAAGGGGGTATCATACACCAATTTGGTGTCACGGTGACCTTGAATATCTCCTCCATACTAGATTGTAGAGCACCTCTTAATACAAATAAAAAATGTATATATTTCAGAGATCTTTACAGCTTGAGTGGGCCTAATTGTTAAGAACATGTGTTTTCTCTGGGGTGGAGTATGTATGCCTTAGTAGACTTAACAGTCAAATCATTGGGCAGAAGTGGGTTCCTTGTCCTACAAACAAGGGGGTCTCATACACCAATTTGGTGTCGTGGTGACTATATATTTTATAGATCTTTACAGTTTGAGTGGGCCTAATGGTTAAGTGTATGTGTTTCCTCTCGGGTAGAGTATGTATGCCTTAGTAGACTTAGCAATCAACTCATTGGGCATAAGTGGGTTCTATGTCCCATAAACAAGGGGGTCTTTAAAATTGGACAATAATAATGATGCATGTTTAGAAATTAAATTTATATTTAATAAATAAATAATTTGAAATATTTAACCATGAAAATCAGAAGCAATGATTTGACTATTAAGTCTATAAATGTATACATACTCTATTCCTATGATTTTGAGCTTAAAACTTCTTGGGAAGAAATACATACTCTTAACCATTAAACATTAGTCAAACTGTATATAAAAAAAAAAAAAAAAAAAATTTAAAAATTATACAATATTCAACATCTTAAAATTTGTTGTTGTTGTTGAAAGAATACCAAAATTAAAAAAAAAAAAAAATTTGAAAAATTAAATACTAAGAGAATCATATTAAAATGATAAGACATTAACATTTATAATATTTTTTTTAAAATAAATACGTACACTTTTTATTTTTATTATTTTTTAATATATATATATATATATATATATATATATATAATTCTTTCTTAATATCTATGTTAGTTAAGTTATAAAGCTTGGTCCTTTTCCCACCAAGAAGTTCAAATACATTTACAATCTGGGTTTTCACAACCAAAATAAATTTCTTGAAACATTGGTTACATGAAAAAGGTCATGTTAGTGAATGAAATTTCATGATCGTGGAATATAAGGGTTTGCAAATAAAATGAAGTTAAACTTTTTATACTGTTATCCTATAAAAATGATCATCGGTGATCACCGAGTTACGATTAATTAGGTAAATTGAAACATGTTATGTAGTATAGGTTATTATACATTAAATTTAACTTTCACATATAATCCATTAAATATAATTTTCACTTATTATATATTAAATTTGAAGTAAGATAAAGAATTATTATTTTTAAATTATTTTTCTCATTTAATTTATTTGCATGGTAATAATTGATAAATCCATTAATTATATGTTATTTTTATATTTTTAGCCATTATAATGAAAATAATTCAAAATATTATGTTTTACCTTTTCTGTTTCTATCAATATAATTCAAAGTATTTATTGATTATTCTTTAATCTTTAAACATTTTTATAAAAATAATTTATTAAATCATTATTTATAAATTATTTTATAAATATAATTCAATCAATCATTTATTGATTATTTCTTAATTCTTTAAACATTCTCATAGAAATAGTTTATTAAATCACTATTTATAAATTATTTGTAAATTATTTTACTACTTCACATATAAGTAGTTTAATAAGTACATTTGTTTATTAATTATTTCTTTTCATTTAACCCAGTTTTATTAATTAACTTAATAAATTATTATTATTTGAGTTATTTATTTGAATAAATGTTATTGATTATTTTTTTGACTTTTTCATCTCACAAATATTAATAAAATACCAAATTAATAACATTTTGATTTAATCCAACAAGTATTTTATTATTTGACCATATCAAACCTAACTTAACATTTTATTATAAGTAGAAAAGAGTTTCTTTCTTCATCACACGTGACCATTATTATCGTCCAACCCTTGATCCTATTGAAGGTTCTCCATTCAAACTTTGTAATCTTCTGTGTTCTTAAATCATTAATCCAACTTTTGGAAATAAAAAATAATCACAGTTGCAAATAGAGGATATTATAGAACCCTCACAAGGAGAAGACTCCATTCAACCATTCGAATAGGGAGCTACTTCAAAAGAGTTATTATATTAATACAATCTTTAACCTTTGGGCAATGAAGTCTGGTAATCATTATGTATTTTAGGTCTACTATTTGTTACTTAGTTTCTGTTAATTTTTATTATTTTATGAAAATGTAATTATAGCACATGAATGGTTACTAGTTATAAATTTTAATCCCATATTTGTTGTTAGACTACTAACTATCGTAGGAATTTTTTTCTTTGCTAACTCTTGTGCCGGAAAGCCTCTAACAAATGATGACTCCATTGGAGAGTTGAACAGTTCCTCGTGGAATTCTGTAAGTAGTTTCTTCCCATTTATATTTTTAGAAACTTTCCATTTGATTTTTTTTTATTTTTTGAGAAAATTGGTATTTTTTTGTTTTCATTTTCCTTTTTTCTAAAGGTCATTGGTATTAAGAGTGGAATAGAAAACAAAATTTGAACAAACTTTGAAAAATAGAAACATTAGATAGTAAACTCAGTGTTTACCAAGCCTATATTGGACAATGCAATTTCTATTTCAATAATTGTGTTGGTCAACACATTACTAGTAGTTTAAATTGTGACTTTATTGAAAATACAAGTTGGATGGGAACCTTGCACAATTTATACAGTGAAAAAACCAATTTAAATAACAAAAACCAAGATTTTCTCTCAATTTTTTTGACAGGATTCAACTCCTAAAAATCCCACTAAAAACAACTCCAACACATTATCTACCCCAAAACATGCATTGGACAATGCACTTCCACCTTTTCTACAATGGCATGAAAAATAAAAAATTTACAATTTTTTTTTTTAATATTTTATTTGGTTGTAGCTATTTGGGTTCCCTCCTATTTACAACCAATAAGTAATCCTTGATCTCTTCACTTTCAAAACCCTAGGAGGAAGAAAGAAATCCCTTGAGGGCTTCTCCTAATTCTCCACCAAACTGTGTTGGGACGCTGAATTGGTACGGTTTACTTTCAAAAGCCCCCTATCACCATTATAATTATAAATTTGAGAACTTGCTTTCTTATTATTATAAATTTGAGAACTTGCTTCCTTATTAGATATCCATATTAAGAAAGTCCATTTTTACTAAATATTGATATCTCAGTGTTTATCTCTCGTAAACCTCTGTTTCAGTAGATCTGTTTGAGGCTTATTTTCAGCCTTAAAATCTCTGTTTCCTAGCTATAGCCTCTAAATAAAGTTGTTTGTAAGAAAAAATATTAGATTTTACTTTTAGCTTTGATTTTTTTCCAGAATTTAAAGTCTTTTTTGCTTATTTTTTTAGTCTCTCTTTTTGCACTAAAGCATCCAAAGGGTGGGTTGCGAGTTTCTTTAAATGAATCAATAGTTTATATTTCATTGCAGCAATCTATTTACGGTTATATGCAACTTACTATCTATTATTTCAGTGTCAAGCCATTTAATTTCAAGTTATCCCATTCATACACTTGTACACATCTACACACTACTAAGTTAAAATGGTTGATTCAAGACCCAAAGGTAATTCTCTAAAATAAACCCTAACTCAACACAGATTGATTAATCGCACTTACGCATCAAAATAATTTATTATTAAAGTTGGGATCAATTGGATGAGAAACTAAATAACACCCATCAATTATTATACATCGAACATTGAAATAGGGATAATAAAATCCTTTACCATCGAGTGCTAAAAACTAGTGTGCAAAAGAGACCCCTAAAGGGGTAAGGCTTAGACTGTGAATACTAGCAGTTTTCCTTCATACTCGCAACTCTTGGTCAAGAATCCAGGTCCAAAGTTGAAAATATTAACTTCAGATTCTCGCACCCCCACTAAACGAAGATAAGCATAGTGGCCATTCTCATAGGTAAAACCACTTTATAGGTGGCGGTTGTGGGAAGCAACCACACCTTTTTCATATATACCTTCACTTAGCCTTGTTCACGACCAGGATCATCTCAGAGCTTAGTTGATTGGAATACCACTTTGAAACATAACTTAGGACTTGTTTGAGGTGCTTGTTTGAGGTATATTCCACCTTCTAGGCTAGAGCCTTTTTCATTTATAGAACGAGAATGCTTGAATTATATTAGCATTAACTCTTAGTTAGAAAACCACATTACACTACTGCATGTAGTTTTATTCCTGTTGATTGTTGATTTAATTCGCCTTTTTATCTATTTAGCCTTTGATATTCATACTTGTCTCAACACGTGCGGATATTGAGAGTTATTTTTCCAGCCTCCAAAATTGCATTCCTTTTAACAATTTACTTTTTTCTTTTCAATCATTTTTCCACTCATTTTCATATCACTACACCTCTACCTTGTATTAACAGTCATTAGAGTTATATATATGCAATAATACAGTAAATTTCAATTATCATCTAAAATCTATATGTTTTTCTTTGTGAAATTGACTTGATTAGGTAGTAGTTATCGAATCTTGCGTATTCTGCAGCTCCTCAAGCTATATGAATGTTTTATAGGATTCCGTGCGTTATAAATTAGCTGAAGCATATCAAAAGTTATAAAATGATTCCAAGATGTAAATCGACCTATCAAACATAGGTGGCAGTTCATAGATTTAAAACAACACTCAAGTCAAACTCTCGGTCAAAGGAATGACTAGTACACCTATAGGAAGTAGAATATCAAGCGAGAGAGATTCATATCGAGCGAGTAAGATTTATGAACGAGATTTAATTATTTGAAGAAGTCACAAAGGATAAAAGATGATGATATGTCATTTCATTATTTGCTTCTCCGGTAGTGAATCTTGGAAAGGAGGAATTGTTAGAGTAATTAAACATGGCGGAAACTTGATAACCACACACAGCATAAAAACAAACATAGAGACATAGAGATTTTAATGTGGTTCACCCAACCAATCTGGGCTAAGTCCACCAAACAGGGCATCGGAAATCTCATTCAGCAAAAGGAGAAATTACAATAGCAGAGTTTTGCATCTGCACATCTCTTCCACTCACCTCTCATTCCTCATGCTCATTTGCCTCTACGGGCTTACATTTTATAGCTTGGAGTAGAAACTGAATCATAAATTCACTCACAACAATATATGATGCATTAACTTCACATCAGAAATAGATGGAATCAATTTAGCAACAAATCCTATTGTTGTCACATTCATGAGATTTTCTCCAAAAATAATTTAAAAGAAATCTCAACAATCTCCACCTTGACAACAATTAGCTTGATACCCTGTTCCATTATTATTTTTATCTTTTCAGCAAGCCAAGAGAAGCCAAACACCATCGTATCTTCTCTAACAAAACTGGTTTCGTGAACATGTCTGCACATTTTTCCTTTGTATGCACCTTTTCAAGAGACACTCCTCTTTCAGTGATAACCTGTCTTACAAAATGGTACTTGATAGGTATATGATTTGATTTACTATGATAGGCCGGATTTTTAGCCAAGTGAATTGCACTTTGACTATCACAAAATAACTTAATGTTGTCTTGCAACCTACCAAACTCACCAAACAAACCTTTCAACCAAACCGCTTCTTTGCAAGCATGTGAAGCAGCTATGTATTTTGCTTCTGTAGTGGATAAAGCAACAATGTTCTGTAGCTTTGACATCCAACTAATAGCTCCACCTGCAAGAGTAAAGACATACCCTGAAGTTGACCTTCTCTTATCCAAATCACCTGCAAAATTGGAATCAACATATCCGCAAACAAATTCACTACTCCTGTTATAAGTGATACAATAATCACTTGTGCCTCTCAGATACCGAAGCACCCATTTCACTGCTGACCAGTGTTCTTTTCCTGGATTTTCCATATACCTGCTGACAACCCCAACTGCATGTGAAATATCTGGTCGAGTACAAACCATCGCATACATCAAACAACCTACTACATTAGCATATGGAATTCGAGACATATATTCCTTTTCTTCATTTTTGTTAGGACATAAACTTGAAGAAAGCTTAAAATGGGAAGCAAAAGGGACTGAAACAGGCTTCACATTGTTCATACCAAACCTCAAGAGTATCTTCTCAATATACTTTTGTTGTGATAGCCATAGCTTACCATTGCTCCTGTCTCTGAAAATATCCATGCCCAAAATCTGTCTTGCTGCTCCTAGATCTTTCATATCAAACGTCCTAGCCATCTGAGCCTTTAACCTGTTGATCTCTGTTATGCTTTTGCTTGCTAAAAGCATATCGTCAACATACAACACTAAGATAATGAACATTCCATTACTTAATTTCTTAAAGTAAACACAATGATCATATTCACTTCTTATATAATTTTGACTCATCATGAAAGAATCAAATTTCTTGTACCATTGTCGAGGCGACTGCTTCAGACCATACAATGATTTCTTGAGTCTACAGACAAATTTGTTGCAATTTTTGTAACAAACCCTTCCCAAGTTATTCCATGTAAATCTCCTATCTAAATCTCCATGTAAAATGCAACAGCACATCTAGTTGTTGTAATTCAAACTAAGTAAAGCAACTAATGCTAACACAATCCGAATTGAAACAATTTTTGCTAACCGGGTGAAAATATCTCATGAAAGTCAATGCCCGCTTTCGAGAAAACCTTTACCTCACCTCACTTGTACCTGCCTTCTTTATAATCAAAACCCCTTTTCACTTGTAAACCCATTTACATCCCACAGTTTTTCTGTCTTTGGGAAGTTCTACCAGATCCCATGTGGCATTCTTATCTAATGCCTTTATCTCGTCCTTCATAGCCTCTTTCCACTTACCACTGTTAGAGCATTCTACAACTTCCTGATAGCACAAAGGTTCATCATCATTAGCGGTTAAAGCAACTGATGTAACATAATCATCATACCTTTAGGAAGATGTCTGATTCTCGTAGACCTCCTTAAAGATGTTTCTGGTACTTCCACAATTTGCTGATTATTATCTGTAGGAACTTCTTCATGATCAGCATCTGAAACACGTTAATGATCTGCATCTGAAACTTGTTCATGATCTGAATCTGAAACTTGTTCATCTGGGCTATAATCAGTATTTGAACTGGTTTCAAACTAAATGTGTTGAAGCTTAGGTACATTATCCTGTTTCAATTTATCATCTACCTCTGGATTTTCAAGTGAAGATTCATTAAATTTAACATCTCTGTAAATGATGATCTTGTGAGTAGTAGGATCCCACAACCTGTATCCCTTAGTCCCATCACCATATACAACAAAGATATATATTTTTGATTTAGGATCTAATTTAGAACACTGATGTTTCGAAACTAGAGCATATGCATCACAACCAAAAACTTTTAGTTTAGAATAATCACATGGATAACCTTTCCATACCTCTTGAGGAATTTTGCATCCTATTGCAGTTGATGGTGATCGATTTATCAAGTAACAAGCTGTAGAAACCGCTTATGTCCACAATTCCTTCTGCAAATTGGCGTTACTAAGCATACTTCTTGCTCTCTCTAAGAGAGTCATGTTCATGCATTCAGCAACTCCATTTTGCTGAGGAGTATATACAGTAGCTTTATGTCTTTCGATTCGAGCGTCCTTGCAATAACTATCAAATTCCTTTGAAGTAAACTCACCACCATTGTCAGTTCTTAAACATTTAATGGTTCTTCCAGTGATGTTTTCAACTAATGCTCTAGACTGTTTGAAAACTATGAATACATCAGATTTTTTCTTTAACATGTAGACCCACACTTTTCTAGAGAAATAATCAATAAAAGATACAAAATATGATGATCCTCCATATGAGGTTGTAGGAGATGGACCCCAAACATCAGAATGGATATAATCAAGAATTCCCTTACTAGTATGTTTTCCAGTTTTAAACTTCTGCTTGCTTTGTTTCCCAAATATACAATGTTTGCATAAATCTAACTTAGAAGATTTTAAACTAGGAAGTAACTTACGATCAGATAAAATTTTTAATCCTCTTTCACTCATATGGCCCAACCTCTGATGCCATAAACAAATAGAATTATTGTCATTTTCAGATACTATAGAAGCATGATCTGACTCTGTTCTTCCTTCTAACTAAAAAAGATTTCCAACCTTCTTTGCTTTTATTACTAGTAAAATTCCTTTATAAACTTTCATTACTCCACCTTGAATAAAGTTTTTATATCCATTAGTGTCTATTACTCCTAGTGAAATGACATTTTTTCTTAGTTCAGGTACATGTCTTACATCAGTTAGAATTTTATTTGTCCCATCAAACATTTTAATATGGATGCTTCCAATTCCCACAATATTACATGAGACATCATTTCCCATGTAAAAAACTCCATCATTGATTGATTTATAAGTTTTAAACCACTCTCTATGAATGCACATGTGATTTGACGCACCAGAATCTAACAACCAATGTTGATCATGATTAGACAAACTAATTGATAACACTTCATCACTCATACCTGAAATGGATGCCGAACCTGTATCTGTCGTGTTTGCTTCTTTCTTTTCTGTCGAAGAGTCTCCTTTGGATGTTTGTTGTCTCTTCCAACAGTCCTTCTTCAAATGTCCCGATTTGCCACAAAACCAGCACTTTACATTACTCTTCTTCCCTTTCGATTTTGACCGCAAGTTGTTGTGCTTACTGAAGCGTCTTTCTTTAGAACGACCTACGACCATCATTGCTTCTGATGTAGAGGTTTCTGAATTTTACCTTTTCCTTGTTTCTTCAGACAACAAAGCTTCAACAACATCATCAAACTCAAGGGTTTCTAATGAACTAAGACTTATAGAAGTAACAAAATGATCCCATGACTCAGGCAACGAGCATAATAAAGTTACAGCTTTATCTTCTGATTCAAATTTTACTTCTATACTTTCTAATTGCACCAGGAGAGTATTAAAGGTATTCATGTGATCAGTTATTGTCGTACCTTCCTTCATGTGCAAGCTGTACAACTGTCGCTTCAGAAGAATCCTATTGGTTAAGGATTTTGTCATGTACAGCTTTTCAAGCTTTTTCCACAAACCATCAGTAGTTTTCTCTGACATGATGTTAAACAAAACATCATCCGCCAAACATAGTCGAATTCTGCTCAGTTCTCTTTCATCCAAGTCACTCCATTCGTTATCTGTCATGGTGTAAGGCTGTTTGGCTTCTCCTAACAGCGCCTTCGCCACGCCTTGTTGCATGAGTAGATCATACATCTTCTCTTTCCAAATCTCGAAGTTCTTTTTGCCATTGAACTTCTCGATCTCAAACCAAGCACTTTGTGTTTTTGCCATGTTTAGTAGCTCGTGTCACAAAATATCCAATTGCAACTTTTAATAAATGAAGTTTTTATTTTAAAAATACCCTTAAAAAAAAAATGCCTTTCACCTATAAAATGCCTTTACCTTAATACCATATGCAAATGGCATTAAAATTACAAATTGATTTAAATAACTTGTACAACATGAAGTGCCAACTTATGACTTCATAAAAAATTGATTTATAATGGGCCACCTCATCTTAAATCAATAAAGTGCCACCCTTTTTCAATATAATCGATAGCATTTTAAAACGAATCAAATCGATATATACAAATCGATTTAATTCGCATATTTATAAAATCAATGGCCTAGTTATAAAAGTCGATTTGATTGTCATATTTATGAAATCGATTTGATTTCATTGCACGACTCATTTCAAAACGTTCAATACCCATTTCAAAAAAAACTTTTAAATGAAACATCAGTTTACCATGTCTCAGCTATCAGTCAACGGCCCTGAATGATGGCCCTCACTGAATAACTCGGATTTTTTGGTGCCCACAGAGATCCGACCAGACGCGTGTGTGTGGTGGACCACAACATCCATGGTTTGGGAGTTCACAGTTCAACACACATCGGCAGATCCAGCCTCTCGGCCTCGCTGTGGCTCCTCCACACGGCTTTGCTGTGACAACCTCTAGTTCTAGCTCACAACGCTCATAGTGTATGGCAATATCTAGCTATCAGTCTCCACGGTTCCAGCTGTCAAGTGGCATCAATCAGAATCATCCTCATTGTGGACACGCTTCCAAGTCCGAGTCTGAATTAAACTTAACAGTCCACGTCAGGTTTAACAGTCTCATGCAGCAGATCAGCTTCCATGGCTCCACTGTGGCTCTTCAACTCAGCAAACGATCCAGTAAATGACCCTTCAACCAGCCCTGATACCAAGTGTGATAGTAATTAAACCCAGCGGAACCTTAATAACCACACACAGCAGAAAAAAAAAAACATAAAGACATAGAGATTTTAACGTGGTTCACCCAACCAATCTGGGCTACGTCCACCAAACAGGGCATCAGCAATCTCATTCAGCAAAAGGAGAAATTACAATAGCAGAGTTTTACGTCTGCACATCTCTTCCACTCACCTCACATTCCTCATGCTCATTTGCCTCTACGGGCTTACATTTTATAGCTGGGAGTAGAAACTGAATCATAAATTCACTCAAAAAAAATATAGGATGCATTAAATTCACATCAGAAATAGATGGATTCAATTTAGCAACAAATCCTATTGTTGTCACATTCATGAGATTTTCTCCAAAAATAATTTAAAAGAAATCTCAACA